>PVJC01006058.1:0-56500 GCA_004026665.1 Murina feae | reverse complement strand
TCTCCTCTCCTCTCCTCTCTCTTTTCTTTCTTTTTTGCACCTCCTTGAGCAGATACCAAGGCAGGCTGGAAGCAGGTATCTGGAATTTATTTATCGTCTATAATTGAAACTTTGTAGCCTTGAGCAGAGCTTAGGGCCGGCCAGGGCAGGCGGGAAGCATGGCCTCCTCTATTGCCGGGGACAACTGGAGCCTCCTGCTTGCTCCAGCTCCGTGGCCACCGCCATCTTAGTTGGGTTAAGTTGTATACTCACTCCTGATTGGCTGGTGGGTGTAGGAGAGTAGCGGAGTGACAGAGTGATGGTTAATTTACATGTTTCTCTTTTATTAGTGTACTAGAGACCCGGTGCACAAAAATTTGTGCACTCGGGGGTGGGGGGAGGGATCCCTCAGCCAAGCCCAGCCTGTACCCTCTCACAATCTGGGACCCCTCAGGGGATGTCCACCTGCTGGCTTAGGCCTGTACCCCAGAGGATCAGGCTTAATCTGGTAGTCAGGGAGCCCCTCTGGCAGCCTGGGAGCCCTTGGGGGATGTCCACTTGCTAGCAGGGAGCAGGCCTAAGCTACAGTTGGACATCCTTAGCTCTGCTGAGGAGGTGGGAGAGGCTCCCCCCACCACTGCTATGCTGACAGCTGTCAGCCTGGCTTGTGGCTGAGTAGAGCTCCCCCTGTGGGAGTGCACTGACCACTTGGTGCATCTGCCCCCTGGTGGTCAGTGTGTGTCATAGTGACCAGTCATTCCCAGTTGTTCTGCTATTAGGGTCAATTTGCATATCACCCTTTTATTATATAGGATAGGGTGGGGGCTGGCTGGTTTGCCCTGAAGGGTGTCCTGGATCAGGGTGGGCGTCCCTCTGGGGTGCCTGGCCAGCCTGGGTGAAGGGCTGAGAATTGTTTTTAGGCTGGCCACAGCCCCTTCAGGGTGGGGGGTCCTGCTGGGGTGCCTGGCCAGCCTTGGTGAGGGGCTGATGGCTGTTTGTAGGCTGGCCAAGGCTCCCAGCGACCCAAGCTCCCAGTGAGGCTGTCTGGAAGCAGGTATCTGGGATTTATTTATCTTCTTTAATTGAAACTTTGTTGCCTTGAGCAGAGGCCACAGCTGGCCTAGGCAGGTGGGAAGCTTGGCTTCCTTCATTGCTGGGGCAACCAAGCCTCCTGCTGGCTCCAGCACAGTGGCTGCCGGCCGCCATCTTGGCTGGATTAATTTGCATATAATTGCTCTGATTGGCTGGTGGGCGTGGCTTAGGTGGGGCAGAGTGACATCAACTTGCATGTTTCTCTTTTATTAGATTAGATCAGTGGTTCTCAATCTTCTGGCCCTTTAAATACAGTTCCTCATGTTGTGACCCAACCATAAAATTATTTTGTTGCTACTTCCTAACTGTAATGTTGCTACTGTTATGAATTGTAATGTAAATATCTGATATGCAGGATGGTCTTAGGCGACCCCTGCTGCTTTTTTGTTGTTTTTTTGTTAAACCTCACCTGAATGGATATTTTTTCCATTGATTTTTTAAGAGAGAGTGGAAGGGAGAGAGCAAGGAAAGAGAGAGAGAAACATTGATGTGAGAGACATTAATTGCTTGTGATTGGTTGCCTCCTGAGTGGGGTTGGGGATTGAACCTATAACCCAGATACATGCCCTTGACCGGGAATTGAGTCCACACCACTTTGATCCCAGAGCAGCACTCTAACCACTTAGCCAAACCAGCCAGGGCATGACTGCTGCTTTTATTTAGCCTCATGTTTTCAAGGCTGGTCCGTGTCAAAGCATGTGTCCTGTTTCATATCATCTTACCACTGAGTCATATTCCAACACTTAGTTTATCCTTTAATTTGGTTGATGGACATTGGGTTGTTTTCACTTTGGGGCTATTGCGAATAATACTTCTATGAGCATTTATGTACAAGTTCTTATGTTTCACTTCTCCTGAGTATATACCTTGTAGTGGCATTGCTGGGACATATGGTAATTCTATGGTTAACCTTTTGAGGAACCACCAAGCTACCAAAGCAGCTGCATCCTTTTTCATTCCCACCAGCGGCGTGTGAGGGTAGGTTTCTTAATGCCAAAGAATTTAGCTTGCTTGGGCAATGACTGACTTATAGAACTCTTATTAACTGTGCTTTTAAAGATATACTTAATGCCTTTAAAAAAAAAAAAAAATCACCACACTAGACATTTATTTATTATGCGACAAAGTGCTTTGATACAGTTGAAACTAAAGATACATGAATTTTGCACCCTGTCTTTTTACTTAATCAAATGGGAAGCTGCACTTAAACATTCAAACAATTTAGTGACTATACAGTACTTTGTAAATGTAGCGTATTTCCTCTATTGTTTACCATTTAGGGTATTTTCAACTTTTCACTTATGCCATGAAGATATATATTGTTGACATATAAATATTTTTCTATATTTCGAGATACTTAAGAGATTCCTGAAAGAATAGACGGAGAACATGCACACTACCAACACTCTTGACTTATTCTGGCAGACTGCTTTTATTTATTGTTTAAAATATGTCTTTGTTGATTTCAGAGAGGAAGGGAGAGAGAGAGAAAAAAACATCAGTGATTGCAGGAAGCCGCCCACTGTCTTCACTATCAGAGAAGTGCAAACAAGGATCCCGGAACGCTGGGGAACCTTGAACCCATGGCAAGGGCCAGAGTTATGCACCGATTGTCTAGTCCAGACAATGGAGGCTCAAGCTATTTTCTGATCACATAGTCTCAGAGTAAACCCTTCTAATATTTACTGACCTTTAAGGTAGTCTGTCTGCTATTGCAATTGCCTAAGGGCTTTATTGTATCCAAAGCTGAATAAAAGGCTGGCGAGGCCTGGGCACCAGTGGAGATCCTTTCCCTTGAGTTGGGCTTGCCTGCCTGGCCCCCAATATTTCCAAATTATTTCTTATCTCATCTCTTTCATTTGCGGGTGGCCCCTCTTCCAGATCCTGAATCCTGAACCATGCGGGACATGGGGGAACACACACAAATGATGAGAGAGAATCATTGATTGGCTGCTTTCTGCAGGAGTGAGTCTCAAGCTGGGCAGTGCCCTGACCAGGAATTGAACCATGACCTCCTGGTTCATAGGTCAATGTTCAACCACTGAGCCACATAGCAAACTGCTTTTAAAAAAATACTCATGACACTTACGGTCTCACCATCAGTGTATTAGTGTTTGTTTCATTGTGTCCTCATTAGCACTGGGTGTTCTTTCTTGTTAAAAAAAAAATAAAGAGCAAAACCTTAATTTTAAGAAAACCTCTCTATTGCAGTAACATAGAAAATTGCGTAAGTCATGCATGGATAGCTTGATGGATTTCCATAAGGTGAACACACCTATAGGATCAGACCCAGCTCATTAGAAAGGACAACTGCAGCCCCTCAGAAGTTACCATCACGCCCTCCCCAGCTAATGCCGGAGGGGAAAAGGCCTGCTCACTTAGTGCATTAAAATGTATCCACATTTCTAACTCTTTAGCCACTTGTGTTTGTTTCGGAAATCCAGCCTATATTTTGAGAAGATAAAGGTCTTTATTTCAGGGTCCCCAGTTGGGTGGGAAAAGAGGGAGCCCATGTGATTTCTAAATTCCAGGATTCCAGGTTTGCCCTGGGTAGTGTGCATGCTTGTGCTCAGTCTCCCTCTTGGGAATATGGTGGGACTTCTTTCTTATCATCTTGCTTAGGCAACAAAAGGCTTTTTTCTGCCTGCAGTTTTTTGAGATGTAATTGACGTATATAACTATATAATAAAAGCATAATATCTAAGTGTCTGACCCATTGTCCATCCATTCGACCAGTCACTATGACGCACACTGACCACCAGGGGGCAGATGCTCCAACTAGTAGGTTACTTTGCTCCTGGGGTTCAGGCAATTGGGACTGGGCAAGAGGGTTAGACACGCCCTGGAGCCTTCCCACAGTCCCTCCCCAGCTGGCTGGCCCCCATTAGCCCCATCGGGACTAGGCAAGATGGCCCAATCACCAGCCAGGCCGAGGGACACCACCCTTGCATGAATTCATGCACTGGGCCTCTAGTTAACGTATAACATTGTATAAGTTTAAGGTGTACAGCATCATGATTTGATGTATGCATACATTACAAAATGACGGCCATAATAGGATTAATTAGCATTCATCATCTCACAGTTATGATTTTTTTTCCTTGTGAGGAGAGCTTTTGAGATATACTCTCTTAGTAACTTTCAAATGTACAACATGGTATTGTTAACTATATTCACCATGTTGTACATGACATCCCCGGGACTTAATTATCTCATAAATGGAAGTTTGTACCTTTTTAAAATTTTTTGTTAATCCTGACCTGGGGATATTTTTCCATTGATTTTTAGAGAGAATGGAAGGGACAGGGAGAGACACAGAGAGAGAAACATTGATGTGAGAGAGAAACATCAATTGGTTGCCTCCCACATGTGCCCCAATTAGTGCTGGGGATTGAGCTTTCTATCGAGGTGCATGTCCTTGACTAGAATGAAACCTGGGACCTTTAGTCTGTGGGCCCACGCTCTACCCACAGAGCCAAATCAGCTGGAGTGGAAGTTTGTACCTTTTGACTCCCTTCACCCAGTCCTCTCATTCCCACCCCTGCCTCTGGCAGCCATCAATATGATCTCTGTTTCTGTGAGTTCAGTATTTTTAGATTCCACATATCAGTCAGACCACACAGCATTTGTCTTTCTCTGTATAACTGATTTCACAGAACATCTATGCTGTTGAAGAGGATCTTCGTTTTTTTAAATCTTCGTCCAAGGATATTTTTCCTGGATCTTTTAAAAAATACTTTTTTAAAAAATTGATTTGAGAGAGGAAGCGAAAGGGAAAGAGGAATAAAAACATTGGTGAAAGAGAATCATTGATTGGCTGTCTCCTGTATGCCCCTGACTGGGGATCAAGCCCTGGTCAGGAATTGAACCAGTGATTTCTTGGTTCATATGTCAGTGCTCAACCACTGCACCACCTCGGCTAGGCAAGGGCCTGGATCTTAATTCCTAGATGGGTGACTGGCACCATGCATCTCCAGGGAAGACTAATTGGTTCATGGGTTTCTGGAAAGGGTCAGATGTGGCCTTCTCAAGCTATTTCTATCCCCTCTTGCTCCTCCTCAGTTCACAGACTCACTTTCTCAATCAAGCTGGCCTGGTTACCCTCGCCGCAGCCCTCACAGGTTCACCCAGGGCTTCTTTTACCAGCTGGAGGCTATGGGTGGGGAGGGTCCCTCCAGACAAGCCTCAGCACGAGGGAATTCCACCCAAGGGAATTGTTAAGGGCACAGAGAGGACTGACTGTTCTGTGGCCTGCTCTGTCAATCAGGGTCAGCCTGGCCCTCAGTAAAGAGGAGAGGCACCCCCAGCGGCAAGGCCATCACAAACCATGGCTTGAGCACCTCATCAATCGGGGATCCCTGTTGGTTATTCATTCATTCAGCGACCCGCTGGCCATATGCTCTTAGCAGGGCCCTCTGTGTGTCTGTCTGCAGGTGGCAGTGCTTTGAACCCTGTCACATACAATCAAATGTAAAGCCCTAGGATTCTCTCTGCGCTTCCACTATTCACCACTAGGTGTCGGCAGACTGCATGGGAGAAGAGGGTGTTCCTATGAGCAGATGGCACTTGAGCCCCCATGTGCCAGCCCAGGACGAGGGGCCTTCCTTCTGAAGTCCTGTCAGAAGCCCAAGTGGGAGTCACCCGAGCGCCTCCTTTCCCCGTGGCCCTCCTCCTATCTCCCCACCCCCACCCCCGCCCTGGCTCTCTCTGTGGTCCCAGTGCATCTACACCCAAAGAGGCCTGTGTCCTCTTCAGGACATTGCTCCCCCCTGCACACCGATGGCCAGACTGAGACGGAAACACAGAACTCCTTGATTTAATTACGGAAAAACACTAGATGCGGCACAACTGGGTACCTGTTTGGAAGACGAGGAAGTGGAAGAATGGAGGGTAACGGCAACCTGGTCAAAACCCCAGCCAGGGCTTTACCCGGTGGTTCCCCCAGAGGCAACACCCAGCCACCTCTCCCTCCCTGTCCTCTCAGGCCACTCAGGGCAGACTCCCCGTCACCAGGTGGAAACGCCGGGATGGGGGCTGGCCTGGCCTGTCTCTCGGTGACAGGCAGACAGGTGTGCTGCAGTGGTCATTCTGCAACAGCAGCCTCCTCCTGCCTCGAGGTCCTGGTGCCCAAGGCCCACTGGCTTCTCGGCCTTGTCCTACATGTGTCACCCCTCCAGCTCTCACCTACAAGGGGGTGCTCCTTCTCTGCTCAAAATCTTCTACCCTCAGTCCTGTTATGGGATGGATGATGTACTCCCAAACTCCTATACTGAAATCCTAACTCCGAATGTGACCATGTTTGGAAACAGGGTTGTTACAGATATAATTAGTGAGATTAAGATGAGGTCAGACTGGAGTGGGGCCCTATATGACTGGTGTCCCATCCAGTAAGACTGGTGTCCCTTAAAGGCACTGCAGGACGATGGCAACCCCATAGAGCGCCATGTGAGATGAGTGGGGCAGTGACAGGCCGAGGAGGGCCCAGCTGAGCAGCCGAGCACCGGAGGCTTGGAGAGACCTGGTTCTCCCCGACCCCTCAGAGGGAACCAACCCTGCCCATATCTTGATTTGGGGCCGGATTTGACATCTCAGTTTTTGTACCCCCAGAATCATGAGGCAACAGATTTCTGTTGTTTGAGATACTGGGCCAGTGGAACGTTATGGCAGCCGCAGAACAAGATACAGAGCCAAATCCAATACCTCTCCTTCTGTCTGCTGTGGGTCAGGACAATGGCCGCTGTGGGGCCCAGGAAGGCACAGGCAGGCGTCAGCTCCTTTACCCCACAGGCTCAGAGTCTCGCTGGCAGTGCCCTGTCCCCCCTAAGAGAGGGTGCCCTTCCCCAAAGAGAGGGAAGGGGGAGGAGCCTTGGCCCCACTTCCAGGCAGCAGTACATGCCCAAGAGGGTCCTTAGAGCCTCAGCTCAGCCGCCACCACCCCTGGCTCAGCCACTGACGATCGTGTTGGGTGGGCCCTGCATTTCAGCTGTTGCCTGTGGACCCTCGGGTGGGAGATGGTTGAGGACAGGGGTCTGTTAACCTTCATCCAGGCAGGTCCTCATGGGGCCCTGCAGCAGGCAAGTGACCCAGTGCAGGGGTGAAGTGACCAGGGCCGAGAAGGAGCAGGCACATGGGCTGGAGGGAGGAAGAAGGAACAATGGTTTCTCACAGTTCAGCACCTGCGAGGACACTGCTGTGCTCCTGGCCCTCACCTCGCCCACCTGGGAGCGGGGTTGATGGTGACTGAGGAGTAGGCATCATGGTTCCTACGTTGCAGATAAGAAAAGGGAGGCTCCCATTAGCCAGCTCCACCCCCAGAGGGTGAGAACCCGCAGCGGTCCCCACTTCCTGAGTTGCCAGCCCCGCTGGCTTCTGGAGCAGAACACCGGGGGTGTGGGTGCTGGCCTGGCCCTGGGTTTGAGGGAAGCCAGGGTCATGGAGCAGCCAGCTGGGACCCTCTGCCACAGAGGCCCTCCTACCTCCTCCTCACCAAGTTCACCACTGATTCTTATTAAACCGGGAATACCATCTTATCATCACCGGGTGTGACCGAGCCCCGTGCCCCCAGGGCTGCCGGCTAAACAAAGGGCCTGTGTGCCCGCCCCCTCCGCCATCCCCGGCCTGCGGGACAGCAGGTATCCCGGCGAATGGGGGCAGGCGCAGCTGCGCCGCACAGTGCACACTCCTTCCCCTAATCCTCCTCCGCTGAGTGCTGATTGCCGGGCCTGGGGACTGCCGCCCCCTCCCCCCAGCCACCTGACAGCAGCCGGTGGCGGAGAGCGGGAGCAGCTGGCGGGCGCAGTACCGGCGGCGGCGGCAGATGCCAGGCCCGATTATTCCGGGAGGGCTGCGCCAGGGCCTGCATTTGCACTTCAAAGGGGTCGGGCCCCAGTTCCCCACTCTGGGGACCCGGGTCTATTCTGGGGAAAATCAAGTTGCCTCGAGTGAGTTATCCACCCGGGGCCCACCCCTTCTTAACAGGGGGCGGCTTTAAACAACCCGGGAGTTAAAACCCGCCTGCACACCCGCCCCGGCCCCTGCCCGGCCTGCAGCTCTTCTCCCCGGGACCTGCCCGGGCCTCGCGGGCACAGGACCCAGTGGTGGCCTTGCAGGCTCAGGCCTCTCAGCGCTGGCATGGGCCCAGCTGTGCTGACCTCCGAACCCCCAGGTCCTTATTTGGAAATGGGATCCTTGCAGACAACATTGGTTAAGATGCGGCGGCGCCTGATCCAATGTGGCTGGTGTCCTTACACAAAGGGGAGAGAGGGAGAGCCAGGCCGCGGGCAGGCAGCGCGCAGGCAGCGGGGAGCTGAGGCGAAGGTTGGGAGGACGCTGCTGCGGTTAAGCCAGGAGGCCCAGGCCGCCAGGAGCTGGGAGAAACGAAGGACCTCCCGGAGTTTTCAGTGGGGCCAGGCCCTGCCCACCCCCTGCTGTCTGGCTCCTGGTCCCCAGAATGGGAGGTGATAGATTTCCGGTTGCTTCAAGCCACCCCGTCTGTGGCACTTGCTAGGCAGCCCTCGGGCACTAACAGAGCCTTGGAAGGAAGGAGGTGGTATCCCAATTTAGGCGAAGAGGAGGATGGGAGCCCGCTGAGAGCTCCCTACTCCCAGGGCAGGAGGCTACAGGTGGGGGCCCTCTGCCCTCGGCCACCCTCCTGGGCAGCTTCGCAGGGACTGGCTTGGACACCAGGTGGCCTGTGGTGCCCAGGGTTGGGGAGGCCACCCCATGTAATCAGGTGTGACCAGGGCCCTAAAGCTCCTAATGAAATGGATGGAAGACGGAGCACCCTCCTCCACCCAGACCCAGGCTCCCCCACTGTTTGCACAGTGCACCCTGTTATTACTCATGTTTGTGTCTCCAGGACCAGAAAGCCAGTCCTGAGCGCAGCTGCGGTCCAGCCCTCTCCCCTCTCCCCACTCCCCGACTCTAGCCAGTACGTGTGGATGGAACCGGGTGCCTTCGGCGCTGCGTACTGGATGGGGATTTGAAAGCAATGAGCACCCTCACGGAGCTCATCGCTGGAGGAAACCGGAAGGAAGGTGTTTCAACTCCTTCCAGGTCTGTGTTGTGGGGCAGCCCGCAGCCCTCTTGGGGGCAGCAGGTACCAAGGCCCAGCCTGGCTCCGAGCACAGATGCTCTTCCCCAAGACAACTGTGCAGGTGCTCAGCACTGCTCACCGCCAAGAACCAAACGTGTTATGAACTTGGGCAAGTTACAGAGGGAGAAGGAACATTTGTTGAACCTCTTCTACATGCAAGGTGACAGGCACTCTTAAGGACGTCTCTGACGCCCCAGCAAATCTCCCATGGTGAGGATCCAGGCATGTGCAGGGCAGCTGGCTCTGCCATGCCCGGGCTGGCAAGGAGAAGGGCCTGGGCTATTGTGTTGTGTGGTGCAGATCTATGAGTTACCCAAGAGCCAGCCCACCGGTTCAGCTGTCATAACCCCCGAGCAGCAGCCAGAAGCCAGCCCAGCTCATCTTTGGCCGCAGTGGGTGCTCGGTCCTTGGAGAGGGCTCTGAGTGTGAGTGAGACTTCCCACAGGCTCACGGCCAGTTCCCCCAGTGACCTGGAGCAAACCCCAAACCTCTGAGGTCCAGCTTCTTTAATCCACATCTGAGGGTCCTTGGTGAAGGCTCCTCCCCTCCAGAGAGGCCATCTCAGGCTGTATCGTATTTTTCCATGTGTAAGACACCCCCATGTATAAGATATCTCCCACTTTTTCAACCCAAAATTAAGAAATCAATATTTTAAACATAAAACAGAACACATTTTTATTTAATAACTAGAGGCCCAGTGCATGAAATTTGTGGATGGTTTCAGTCCCTAGGCCTGGCCTACGATCAGGGCCATCTTCCCTGACTGCTGGCAGCCAGCCCCACCCTCTGCCACCACCCACCCCTGGTTTCCCTGTTTGCCATCAGGCAATCAGAGTCTGCTGGCCGGTGAGGAGGGACCAAGAGGTTGGCTATTCCCGCCCACTCTCCGGCCCTGTCCCCCACTGCCAGTCACCCTCTGTATGGGGGGCAACTGGTGGGGCAGGGGCATTGGCCTGGCACTGCCCACATCTATGGCCACCCAACCCCAGTTCCCAATTCCCCATTGGGTGATTGGCACCTGCCTGTTGGGGGAAGGGATGGAGAGGTTGACTGGCAGGCCCTGATCAGGTGATCAAAGCCTGCAGGCTGGGGGAAACTCCTGCACTGAGTGTCTGCCTCCTAGTGGTCAGTGCACGTCATAGTGACCGGTGGTTCTGCCATTTGGTTGATTTGCGTTGCCTTTTATTATATAGGATTACCACAGGTAATGTTTACATACCAGTACTATGATATTATGCAGCATATCACTTTATTCAGCCTCTGTTGCATCACTGCTCTCTTCTTCATCACTATTAGTTCCAGACATATCAATTTCTTCAACTTCTATTATATCACTGCTGTCTTCTGAGTCACTGTCTATATATGTGAGATCATCCTCATAAACTGGTGGTATTTTCTGAGCTAACTTTGTTCGTGTTCTCATGGCCAACCCTTCTCTCCTCATGAAATTGAAGCACCATTTTGCCTTTCCCGTAAAATCAACAATGTTCATTTTGCTTGCAAACATTCTAAACAAAACAACAACAACAATAACAACAACAACAAAAACATTCTTGCCTGACATTGAATAAGCTTGGTTGACACACATAAGCCACTCTGGTGCTGCTCCATAATCCAAGTCTGAAGCCTCTGCTCCAAGTTTGCCCATTTTGCTGGTTTTTCTGTTAAGACCTTCTTCTTTTTTGGCATCTTAAGGAGTTGTTCTTCCTGTTTTCTCTGCTGTCTGATCAGACACTCAGTGGGAGGAAGTCCACATTGTGTCTCTGCAGCCCTATTTCCATGCTTTTTTGTATAGCTGATTACATTGTTTGAATTTTGCAGAGTAGGACAATCACTTACCCTCTATTTATCTTTTTATTTTTCAACATCTTTATGGGCCCAGTCCCTGTTGTATCTGCACACCCTCCATCTCCACCTCCAATTACAGCGTCAGCTAACAGCAACAATACGCTCGTGACTGGAGGAAGCCTGTTTGACAAGGTATGGGCAGCTACGCATGCACAGCTCCCTCCTCTACTGACTTCCATGTATAAGATCTCCCTCGATTTTCAGTCTAACGATTTTAGGAAAAAATAGTGTCTTGTACACAGAAAAATACGGTAAAGGACAGGGGAAGTGGCATTTCCAGGCTATTGTGCTCTGCAAAGAGGAGAGAGAGCAGGCTGCAGGATGGGAAGGTGGCCTGGGAGGGCAGAGGGCTCCGCATTCACCTGCCTAAGGAGGTCAGAGATCATTAGCTGCTTCAGCCTCCCGGGAAGAGCTGGGAGGAGACAGGCAAGGGGCGGGGGCCAAGACTTCAGCTTTGCCCAGGGCTCTTGGTTGGCCTGGGTGCCATACTGTGAGGGCTTGGAGGTGGGTGGTGAGAGCTAGGATGGAGACTCCATCCATTCGGCTTTGGTTTTTGGTTCAGGGTTCAGTGGTGAGGGCAGGCAACAATGGAGGTACAGAGAGGAGAGGGAAGGAGAGAGGGGTGGTGGGGGGGGGCAGGCCCCTCCTGGAGGAGACTCATTCCCTAGCTGAGGGAGGGTAGTGGCTGCAGCTCTCAGCTGAGGTTCCCTGAGACTCACCCTGAGCCCCTGAGCCCACAGCCACACCTCTCCCCAGGGGGCCACAGGCAGGGTGTGGGGACAGAGAGGGGTGGAGAGGTCCTCACTCTCACCCACCTGTGTGAGGATCAGCTGGGCACTCATGGTGTGACTCCCGCTAAGCATTTCCCTGGCTTCCTGTCCCTGAGGGGATGCCAGGACAGGTTCCCAGGAGGCTGTGCTGCATCTGTCCTAGATCAGCCTCCTGGAGAGTCTCACAATGTCAGAGGCACTTTCTGAGGTTGACCTGTTCCCTGGCTAGGGGCAGGGATGAAATCGATGAAAGGTAGTATCCTTCCCCATATGGGAGCGCCTTCCACCCCTTCCCACTCACACCCACGTATACACATGCTCACACCCACCACACACACTCACACCCACCACACACTCACAGGCACATACACTCACACCCACTACACACAGACACACAGAGACACACAGACTCACACCCACTACACACTCACAAACACTCACATACCACACACTCAGACACATACACATACCCACTACACACACACACTTACACACACCACACACATACAGACCCATACACTCACACCCACTACACAATACACTCTCACACACACCACACACACACTCACACAGACACATACACTCACACCTATTACACACAGACACACACAGACACACACACATCTACTACACACACACTCATACATATAGACACGTACACTCACACCCACTACACACTCACATTCACATACCACACACTCACAGACACACACACTCACACCCACTACACACATGCACACACTCACACACAGACACATACATCCACTACATACACACACACACCACACTCATAATACAGACACATATGCTCACACATACCACATACACTCATACTCACAGACATGTACAACCACTACACACACACTCTCACACATGCCACACACACCACACACACACAGATCCATACATTCTCACACACACCACACACACACTCACACACACAGATACACTCACACCCACTACACACACTCTCACACACACCACACACACACTCACACACACAGATACACTCACACCCACCACACACACACCACACACACTCACACATATATACACTCACACCTCTACAGACATACACCCACCACACACGTTCACACCCACCACACATTCACACACACACGGACACATACACTCACACCACTACACACTGTCACACCCACTCACATCCACCACATACACACACACAGTCACACCCACCACACACTCTTACATCTACCACACACACTCACACACAGACACACATGCACCCACTACACTCACACCCACACATACACACACTCACACGGACACACACTCACACACACCTTGCAAGCCCTAACTTTCAACATCAACTTAAAAATATCTGGTCTAGAGGAAAGTAGCATTGTCTTTTTTGCTGGTTTACCCTGTGTGTGTGTGTGTGTGTGTGTGCGTGCACATGTGTGTATATGAAAAACAAAGTAGCTTTTTTCTTTTCTGTAGAGTGTGCCCTCTGGGAATCATAAGAAGGAAAATACCTACTTAAGGAAGGTATTGCAAGATGGCAGCGAAAGTGAAAGTGAGCCTGAGCCGATCTGCTTTTCTCAGGTGCTGGAAGCAGAAGAGAGCTGGTAGCCGCCTGGGAAAGGCGGGCTTTGGGCTGGGGTCCTTGGGTTTGCCCATGGCTGTGCCTTTCTGTGATGCCAGCTCTGGCTTGGGGCTGCCAATGGCTCTCGTCGGGGCCCCTCCTGCTTTCTAAGTATAGCCTTTGAGGCCCAGCCAGATGGGAGCTGGAGCCAGGATTTCCCTGGAAAGCATTTGCTTTCACAGGGGCCTGGCGGGAAGCTGGGCAGGAGGCTGGCGGGGCTGGAGGGTGGGTGAAGGTGCTCAGCCGCCTGGAGGGCCTGGTTCGCTGGGGTCCCTGTCTATACAGAGGGTCCTGAGGCCTGAGAGGGCAGTCCTCTCCCTCCGGTCTGACCGTGGCCAAAGCCGGAGCCAGAGTAGACCAAGCTCAGACTGGCGTTTTCAGGGGCTGGAGGATGGGTGGCCCTGGAGAGCTTGGCCACTCGACGGGCAGTGGAGGGGAAAAGCGAGGGGACCCTGGACCAGCTGACGTTTGCTCCTCACCACTGCTCCCTTGCTGTGCTTGTGCCCAGCTCCCCCGCCTGGAGCCCAGCAACCTCACCCGGCCCCCTTCTCCTCTGGATTGGAAAATGCTTCAGGACGCCATTCACTAATAGGGGGGTCATCTCTCCTGGGATATTCATAGTTCTGAATGCTTGCCCCAGAGCCACGCCTTTCTAACATGCAATTTCAGGATTCTGAGATGGGAAGGGCTATGCTGAGGGGGAGAGGGGCCGGGGCTCCCTTCATCTGTGGGCAGGTGGGCAAGAGGAGCTCAGACACAGCCTCTGTGGTCTGTGAGGGACAGGGGACCTGGGCTGTAGCCAGGGTGGGAGGAGAGGCAGCCTGAAGTCCGGGTGATGGCCTCAACCAGACCCCGTGGCTAGGGACCGAGACTCCCGAGTCACAGCGTCTTCCGTGTGCAATGCAGGGCCCTATGGGGGTAGGTGCAAGCGCAGGTTTGGGAAGTCATGCAGCCCAGCCAGTGCCCCCCATTTCCCTCCCTTCCCTAGGCCTGGCCAGCACACCCGCCCCACCCCACACCCCGCCTGCTCTGCTGTGCCCCAGCGTCCTGCCTAGAAAAAACAGTCGAGCAAAGGGAGCCTTGGCTTTGCACCCACAGGCTGTGAGCCCAGGGCCTCGCGGGCCGCGGCCCAAGAAGGCGCCACTGGTGATGGATCACGCAGCCTAATCATCCTGTTACTTGTGGTGTAAGGACTTCCATTTGCCTCACCTGTCACTGACCATACGCGCTGTCTTGAGCTACTTACTGTTCAATTAGCCCTAATTGAGGCAGAGGGGCGGGGAGCAGGAGGGGGGGAGGAATCTGTGCCTGCGTTGCACACGCGAGCATATGTGCGGGTGTGAGTGTGTGCGCCCAGGCTGGCTCTGAGAGGCAGGGCTGAGTGGGGGAGGGGCCCTGCGGGAGGAGAGGCTGCACTTGGGTGGGGGGCAGGATGCTAACTGTTCCCATTGGCAGGAGTTCTGGTCGGTCACAGGCTGGCTCAGGCCCAGGCCTGTTCCGCACACCCCCTCGCAAATTCCTCTTTGTCCCTTTCTTCCCCAGCTGCGCCCTCTCCCCCAGGGCTTTCCCCACAAGCCAGCCTTCTGGAGTTGAGACGGGGAAGAATTGTGGGGGAGACAGCTGACCAGAATCAGTCAGTTGTAGCCCCAGGGCTGCAGCTTTGCTGGGACGGCTGGAGCCTGGGTGCCCCTGTAGTTCATCACAGACCGAAGCCGTGGCATTGTAGTCACGAACAATAATAAGCATGGTTAACAAAGTATGATAGTAATAATAGTAGCAACACTAGCTCATTTTTTTTAATGTTCTTATTGATTTTTTACAGAGAGGAAGGGAGAAGGATAGAGAGTTAGAAACATCGATGAGAGAAAAACATCGATCCGCTGCCTCTTGCACACTCCCCACTGAGGATGTGCCCGCAACCAAGGTACATGCCCTTGACCGGAATCGAACCTGGGACCCTTGAGTCCGCAGGCCAACGGTCTATCCACTGAGCCAAACTGGTTAGAGCAACACTAGCTTATTTTTATTGGGCATTATCTCATTTAACCGTTCAAACAAACTTCGGAAGCACAGGGTTACGTAGCTTATCCAAGGTCACGGGGCAGCCAGCTCAGAAGCCGCAGATCGAGCATGGAGCCCCCAGCCGTGCTGCTTCCCATCCAGGCACCTGGGCCTGGGGAGGAACAGGCCGGGGCAGTAGAGCGGGGTTCTCACAAAGATCATGACGACAAGAGGCCCGTCTCGGTGTTTATTGAGCCTCTACTGATGGTAGATGTGACGTTTCAGTGGATATACTTGGATCAGGCTTAGGTGAGGTTTGCCCAGGTCGGTGTTGGAACCATAAACTGGAGAGGCTTGAAGTCCGCCGAGGGCACTGAGCCTGATTCAGGGGTCAGTGGGGAGCTCCTGCAGGGTCTGAGCAGAGGAGAGAGTGGTGGGAGCAGCACGGGGAGGCGGGTAAACTTGACTCTGTGAGCCAGTGTGTTTGATGGACCGCAGTGGGGCCAAGGAACCAGCAGGGTCACCGCGGTGCCTGGGCCTGTCATTCACGAGCCGTGTGACCTTGAGGAAGTCCTTCCTGGTCTCTCTTTAGCACAACTGTCCAAGTGAGGTGGGTGGAGTTAGATGTCTAACATATCTTGGGCGTTCTGTGATTCTGTAACAACCTTAGCTGGGCCAGTGGATGTAGGAAGGAAAGAGGAAGGAGGCGAGGGCTTTAAGAAGTAGACTCTACAGCAGTGGGTCTCAGCCTTGGAGGCACATTAGAATCACCTGGGAATCTTTTTAAAATCCCGATTTCTGGGCCTCATCCTCGGGAAATTCTGTTTCTTTGTTACTAATGTTGTGGCCCCACCCCATAACCAAGAATTTCCAGAGGCTGAGGCCCAGAAATCAGGATTTTAAAAAGATTCCCAGGTGATTCTAATGTGCAGCCAACGTTGAGAACCACTTGCTCTACAGGATCTAAGATCTGAAAGAGAGGATCAAGGACAAGCAGGGGCCCAGGTCGGCTCCCCCTGCAAGATGGAATAGAGACCGAGGGATAAAGCAGTGCTGGGGGACGGTTCCAGTCAGGCAGTTAGCTGGATAAATGTCTGCAGAGGCCCCAGCAAGGCAGACCCTCCCGCCCCAGCAAACAGACATTGAACAGTATGTGTAGATGGATAAATTAATTGAACATTTCTAAGCAAGTTACAGGGAAACGTTAGCACCCACACAAGGAGTATGCCATTTCACAAAGTGTTGTTTGTCACTTGCACACGTGGCAGAGCGATGCTTAAGGCACCAGGCTTGCCTGTGGCCTTCACTGGACGTGATGGGCAGAGTTGCTTTGTGGGAGAGGAGCGGGAGGCTTCAGGCCGCTCGGGGCTGCCAGACATCCAGGTGTAGCAACGAGAGATGCTGCACTAGTGGACAGTGGGGAGCCTGCCAGGAAGCTGTCTGCTGAGGCCCCAGGGAAGGTAAGATTTCCCAGAGAGAGAACTTGGGGGATGGGGGGCCAGGAAGGGGACATTTTGGTTCTCCAGCTCCCCTTTCTCTGTAGCAAACCCTTCCCTCTGGCTCCCAGGCCCAGCACCGCCTGGGCACAGACCACGGTGCCCGCGTGTCTCCCTCGCAGCGCTCCCGGCGCCTCTCCTGCTTTATTTGTCACTCCCGCCATGGGAGGCCTGTGCAGGGAAAGGGCCTCAGCTGCTGTCCTTCACCTGCGTCTCGAGTATCTGGATCTGAGCTTGGCACCCAGGTGGACCCGGTAAATATTTGTTGAGTGAACGCATGCAGCACACGAGGGGTCGGAAGGGGATGTTTGATGCTTCGCCTGTGACGCACGGGTTGCGCGGAGATCTGGAGCCGCGTGGCTTTCCTCCCGTCACGCAGGAAGCATCTGCTGCGGAGGCTGCGTGGGGACCGTGGCCACGGCCTCCCTCCTCACAAGCACAGTGGCAGGTGCGCTGACCCTGGCCCCATGAGGACGCCTGTGACCGTGCTGGGCGGGCCATGCTGAGGCTCCCTCTGCTTGCTCTAGTCTCTCTCTCTCTCTCTCTCTCTCCCTCTCTCTCTCTCTCTCTCTCTCTCTCTTGTATTTGCCTTTTGCCACCCCCCCCAAAAAATTGGCAGGTTTGGAGGCTCAAGGAAGGCCTGTGTCCTGGACAGCGCTCCAGAGGAAGTGGGGGTGGGGAAAGCCGTTGCTCCCCACTTTGCTGCCAACTCCTGCGACTGGAAGAGTCACTTCCCGGCCTGTCCCTTTCTGAGGCCTCTTCTTCCTCGCCCTTCGGATGGAGAGGGGCTTGCTGGGGTGGCTTGTCAGGGGCCTGGCTGTCAGAGGGGGTTTTGGTTATTTACTGCTAAAGCCACATAATAAATCCCCCCCCGAACTGAGGGCTCAAGGACTCTGCCATTGGATGTGTGCTGGGCGCTGAGGCCAGGGCTCTGGAAGGGCAGAAGCCGGAGCAGGTCCCGCAGGACTGGCTGCGTCCTGGTCACTGGCTCGGCTGCACTTAGCTGGGGCCACGCTGGGACAACAGGACCTCCTGCCCCATGGGGTCTCTCTAGCAGACTTGGGGTCTTCTTACAAGGCAGCTCAGTGGAAGGTGAAAGTGAGTCCCAGGGCGTGCCTGAACTCCAGGGGAGGGGGCTACCCCGGGTGTGAACAGTGGGAGACACAGGCCAAGGGGTGTCACCCATGCAGCTGCCTAGCAGCCTTGGGCCACATTGAGAAGGAAGACTGGACAGGGTCACCCCGGGCCTGACATGCCCGCTTTGCCTTGGAATCTGACCGATGCAGGATCGAGTTCCAGCTTGGTCACTGACCTTCCTCAGGCCGGAGGCTCATGGCAGCCCGGCCTTCCTCCCTTGCCAATGTGCTCCGGCGCCTGTGTGGGCGGGAGGGACCCTGGATGGTGTGAATGCCTGTCCTGGGATGAGTTTCTTATCTCTCCCTCCTCCCACTCCACTCTTGTCCTACCCTTGCCCCCAACCCTCGCTGCCTGCCGCCTTCCCTGGACATTCTGATCAGTCCCCTGCAGAGGCAGTCTTCTGTCTACCCTCGCCTGTGCCACAGGCTGCCTTGTGCCTAATTCCCTCTTTCCATGGCACCTGCCACCTGAGTAGACCCCGTGGAGCCTAGGACCCGAGCCCAGGGAAGTAGGTGGCACTTGTCCAGGTAAATAAGGCAGGCTGACAGCAGGAGGCTGGCCAGGTGGCCACTGTGGTGCCTGCACCTTCCCAGCTGGGAGGCCCTGGGCAGTGGCAACAGTAGCCACGCGGGACTCCTGCCGAAGTGGCCACGTGCAACAGACCAAGGGGCTGGCTGGTGAGGTGAGTGTCGGGGGCGAGAGGCATGGGAGGCCTTAGGTGGGGCTGGGGGAGGGGCTCTCTTGGAGGGGACCTGCCGCCTTTGCAGAGGACCATGCCCCATTCATAGGTAAGGCACAGGGTTGGAGAGTACAGTGTCCAGCTGGAAGTCCAGCTTTCCCACCAGCCAACACCGACCTCATCAAGGCCCCCCACCTTCCCCAGTGGGAAGGGCGGGATCTTTCTTGTTTCAAATGGAGGGGCCCCAAGAAGCTGCCAGACCACCACAGCAGGGGAAGGAGGGTGGCTTGAGTAGACAAAAGCGGCCATGGAAGACATGAGAAATGGCATTCTTTATTCATAAATAAAAACATAAAGCCACCAGAAATAGTTTACATGGCCAAAAGGGGCAACAAAAATAAAATAAAACGAAGCTGTCAAAAGCAAAGCAAACAAAACAACAAGAAGCAATCAAGAGAAAAAGAACTGTACATAGTCTTCCAAACGCTAGCCCCAAGGGCAGCCTGGCCGGGGGTCCCGGCTCTGCCTGCAGACGCAGCAGACGTTCCACACTGGGGTGCGGGGAGCACCACCTGCACGGGGGTGGGTGGAGGAAGATGGCTCCAGCTCAGAACTTGGGGCGCAGGGAACGCCCCTCCCAAAGCTGCTGCTCCACCAGCCCAGCCTGCCTCACCTCCGGGCAGCCTGGCGAGGTCGGGACAAGGCCAGGGCAGGGCAGGAGCTCAGCAGTTGCCTCTCAGGGAGAGATGGCCCCCAGTCCTCACAGAGCTCAGTGTCCACAGTGTGCCCAGCAGGAGGCACCTGCAGCGCCCGCCCGTGAGTCTGGTCATCCCAAGTCCGCAAGGCAGAACCCCCTCCTTGCAGAGGTGGTGTGGGCTGCTGCGCTCTCTGCAGCCAGCTGGAGCTTTTTCAGACCAGGCGATCTTGGAGGAGCGAGCAAGCCAGCCAGCAGGAGTGCTCAGAGGGAAGGGCCCTGGGCCCGGCTGCCTGCTCTGAGGCCCAGTCCTCCGACCTCCGCAGCCCCTGCCAGCCTCTGCTGTCCAGATCCCCATCGGGAGAGGCTGGGTCTGGTAAGCACGGTCCAGGAGCAGTAAGGACAGTTTCCACAGGGAGGGGAAGAAAGCCACACGGTGGTGAGGTTGCTATGTTACAAGTCACTGATGCACCCTGGTGCCCCTGTGGGCCATCCTGGGGCCTGGAGCTGGTGGCAGCTCAGGGAGGGATCCAAGAGTTGACTGAGGGCAGGGCATGGGACATCTTGGACTTGGGGTTCTGCACTTGGCCCAGTGGCTGGTAGGGCTCCACAGGCAGGGAGGGGGCTCTTGGCCTGTGGATTCCAGGTTTAAATCTGGCCTATGACTAAGAACCATAGCTTCAAATTCCAGAAATGCTCCTCCGTCATGTGAAGGCAGCAGGACAGGCACAGCGTATCCCGGGGACGGAAAGGCAGAGCAACCCCAGACAAGGTGGCCCTGCCCTCACCCCGGACTCGGGGAAGGAATGTGGTGGGTCCTGGAGGGACTGGGGCAGGAAGAGCAGCAGCTTCATTCCCACCAGGAGTATGTAGCTGAAGGTCAGAGGTCGGAAGGCAGAGGGGGATTGGTGTGGAACTGCCAAGTGCCCCAGGGAGTCCTCCCTTACCCCCCCCCCCCCCCACAGGCAGGCAGGAGGCACGGGCACCCAGGAAGGTCTGGCTGTCCTAGGAACAGCAGCTGTGGCTAGAGTCAAAAATAGAACACAGAACAGCCTGGCTGCCTGCTAGATCTGGCTCGCTTCTAAAAAGACAAGAAGGAAAGAAAAAGAAGGGAAAAAAAATTCTGAAACAAGCAACGGAGAAACTCCACCTTTTCTGTGCTCCCCGGCGCTGCACATCCTGAGAAAGGAGAGCCCGCCTCCCCCGGGGCCGGCCCAGCTCCCAGCAGCTGCAGCCTCTGGCTTCCTGACAGTCCGGCTCTTGTGGGGCTCGGGGTGGAGAGAGGCCCTCGGTGGCCCTGGGACGGTCACAAGGCTGTGTCTGCTCACTCTCCCTGCCTGGGGCTCGGGCCACTGGCACTCTGGGGACCCCTCCTGACCAGGACAGACTCTTGTCTGAACTTGGCCCTGGAGCTGTGAAGGGAGAAGGCGTGCCCCTGCCCAGGTCGTCCCGACCATCTTAGTGGACACGGGTTATTCTGGATCCGGCAAAGGCTGGGTTCTTGGGAAGAAAACAAGTTCAGAGTAGCCACTGGCCAACTTAGCCAGTGGGGAAGCCGTGCCTCCAGACCCCACTAGGAACTAGCTGAGGCTCTCCTTGGGTCAGCTGGAAAGCCGCACCCACCCGTGTCCCCGAGCCTGCAACCTTCCCTTCCTAGCACCCACCCAGGTATCTATGGCTTTACGAAAAGTGGTCACTGAGGTCAAAGGCCACCAGCTGCCCAGAGGCGGCTCACCTTATTAGCAGGCCCAGCAGGCCTGAGCTTCTCCCTCTGCCCCCTGGAGTCCTCGCTGCCCTGGGCTGCCCAGCTCTCCCCTCCTTTCTGTGGCTTGCTGGCTTTGGGACAGTGCTGATGTGGCTAAGCCAGCTTTTCGGCTCCCCACCCCAACCCCTGCACCTCCTCAGCCAGAGGAAGAGCCCAGGCGACGACTGGGTCAGATTACAAGGATTCTGGTCACAAATGGCTTCATTCTATTCCCGAGGCATCCCAGTGTGCGTGGGAGTAAGACGGTGGGAAGAGGGGCTCGCTGGCCTTCATGGCAGTCGCCACTGACCCCGGGGAAGGGTATCTCTAAGTATCTGAATACAGGCCAAGGTGGAGGGAGACCTTGACCCAATGATGGAGATGCCTGGCCCATCTCGTGGGAAGGCTCGAGGCCTGGTGGGCGGCAGAGTGGTGAGCACTGTGCACGGGGAAGGGGAGGACAGGCCAGGGGCAGTCCCTTCTCTCCCCTCTGCTTCCCTCCCCTGAGGATCCCAGGTCTGTGCCCGGGCAGGCTTCTCTCAGAGGCTCAGCTGTTGAGCAGGGAGGAGGGGAGGGCGCCCTCCTGGACAGGCCCTGCACCCTGCCTCCCAGTGCCGAGTCCCGGCTCTCCCCTCCCAGGAGGCCCCTCAGATCTCGGTGGCTATGATGTCCTCGTAGGGGATGTCGGCCCCTTCAAGGTCAATCTCCAGGGGCTCCCCCGCCCCGTCTCTGTGGGCCAGCTGCTGCAGGGCCTTCTCCAGGCGCTGGTTCCGCTGGTACATGGCCAGGTAGCTCTGCTGGAGCTGCTTCTGGTACTGGATCACCTTCTCTTTCTCCTCCTTCCAAACCAGCCGCTCATGCTGGAAGCCTGAGGACATCTGGCTGTGGCCTTGCCTCTCCTCCTCCAGCTCGGCCCGCAGCCGCTCCAGCTCCAGCTGCAGGGCGGGGATGTCCTCGGAGAAGGTGGGCCCCTGCCCGGCCCCCAGCACCGGCCCCCGGGGCATGCAGTCCCGCTGCAGGGCGGCCTGCGCCCGCAGGTCCTGGAGCTCCTGCTCCAGCAAGTTCACCTTCTCCCGCAGGAGCTCCGACTCGTTCTTCTTGCGCTGCAGCTCGTTCTCGCAGACCTCCAGCTCCAGGCCCTTGGTGCGCAGGGCGCTCTCCAAATCCCGCGTCTTCAGCTCCATGCCCTCCAGCTTGCCCCGCGTGTCCTTCAGCTGCGCCTTCAGACTGAGGATCTCGCTGGCCTTGGCGTTGACCTCCATCTGGGACTCCTTCAGCTGCTGCTTCAGGAGGGAGATCTCGCCTGACTTCTGGCACACCTGGGGGGGTCCGGCCGGGGTGGGAGAGAGGAGAGAGTGGGAGATGAGAGGCCGTCGCCCAGGGCGGGCCACAGCTCCCCTGCCTCACAGAAGGAAGCTGTCCTGACAGCTCCCAGGCGTGCTGGTCTGAGTGGCCATGAAGGCCAAGCCCCTCCTCAGAGCTCATTTCCTTCTGTAGCCTGACCCAGACTGTCCACATTCCTCCTTCACCCCCATTTCGGAGTCAAAATCCCAATCTATACCGAAGTCTATAGTCACGTGCCATCGATGACCAGAGGTTTAACCCGCCCACTGCTGGCATCTCCATCAACCACATTCAACGCCAGTGGGATCGACTTCCATGTCTGCCACGTCTCCATCACCATGTTTATGCACATACGCTCTGGCCTCACCCCTGCACACACCCAGCTCCCCTGTCCTCCCTGCTGGGGTGAAGACCACATTTATGCACTCACCCCGTGACGAGCACCATGTGTGGCCCAGGGACAGGGCCCGATTCCGATCTACCAAATGATGGGCAACTGTGTTCTGCCTGCCCCCATGCCTCCGCCACTTATTTCTATCCTGTTCCCCAACAAATTCGGCCAAAATCCACAAACAACACCCAAGGCACTGAAGCAGACGGCTGAGTTTCAGGGTCTGGGGCCACTCAGGGCCACAAGTGGCTCAGAAGAAGGCCGAGGCCCATCCGGGTGTGTGTCCCAGAGTGCATCCTGCCGCCCCGGAAGGCTGGTGGAATGTGCCTGGGGCCCGGGCCTCCAACAGGAGGGAGCAAGACTGGAAGCTACCTTGACCTTTCTCACTTTTCCTCAGAAACCCCCCTGGTTACAAACTACCCTGGAAGCATTGACTGCCTTTCCAGGGCCAAGCCTGTGTCTGTTTATGGAGGGAGCAGCAGGAGTGATGGCTGAGGCACGGGCCTGCCTTGGGATCCTGACTTGACCCTGAGGACCTGAGTGACCACTATCGTCGTGGCTATATGGGATAGTGATGAAATATTTGAACTGTGGGGCCAAGCTGTCAGAATCACATCCTGGCTCTGACACTTACTACGTGGTGGCTGTGGGCAAGGCATTTAACCAGCTACTCTCTATCAGAACCTCTCTGTGCCTCAGTCTCCATAACTGAAAAGTGAGGGTGAGGAACAGTACCTCCTCCATAGAGTAAGGAGTAGATGAGAGAGCCGAGGGCCTGACATTTAATAATCACTCTATACATTATTAATATATACGAGTGGCCTGTTGCACGAAGATTCGTGCAATAGGCCTTCCTTCCCCGGCTGCCGGCACCGGCTTTCCTCTGACACCCGGGCCCCAGGCCTTTGGTCTGGCCACAGCAGTGAGGCTTGGCTTCTCTGCTCCAGCTGCTCCCAGTCCCTCTTTTTTTTTTTTCCAACTCCTCAAGCGGAGCCCTAGGTGGACTGGAAGCCTGGGCTGCCCCCCCGTGACCCAGGCCCCCAGTCCCTCCTTGAGCGGAGCCCAGGGCAGGCTGGAAGCTTGGCTTACTCCGTAGCCGGGAGCAACCCAAGCCTCCTGCTTGATCCAGCTCTGTGCTTGCCGCCATCTTCAGCTGCCTTCAGTTTTCACTCCGCGCCTGTGTATGCAAATTAACCACTATCTTTGTTGGGTTCATTTGCATAGTCACTCTGATTGGCTGGTGGGTATAGCAGAGTGGCGGAGAGACAGAGTGACAGTTAATTTACATATTTCTCTTTTATTAGTGTAGATGTTTGAACATACCAGTGTTATTATAAATGTTTAATTAACTGACTGTTTTACCATCTAGCCTGACTGGGCAACCTGGGAGCGAGATCCACGGCACTGTGCAGCTCAGCGCCAGGCTGGATGGACAAGGAGGGATGCCTAAAGCCAGCACCAGCTTACATATCCCTGAGACGCCCCCAGGTGTCCCCAGTGCTGGCTGAGAAATGATAGCTGTGGGAGGGTCTGCTGTGCCCACATGGACATGGAGGAAGGCACTACTCTCACAGCTCACCTTCTTTCCGCCCCAGAAAATCTGCAAACAGGATGTGACACCCTCCTCCCCTGCCCAGTCCCCCATCCATCTCTTCCACAGAAGGGACCTTTCTCTCTACTACTGGTGACACTTCGTTCTGGCTGCCAGGATCAGTGAGTGCCAAGAGCTCTAGTGCAAACAGATGTCTGTGCTGCTAGGGTAGTGGTGCTGGTCCAACCAGACCCAGTGGCCCTTCAGTTTCTTTCCACACCGTGTTTGCCCGGGTGAGCCACAGCGCTGCTATGCACACACTCCCACCTGTCCCAGCGCACCACCCGGGCCCCCCCGGGGAGAAAGGCTGCCCTCAGGCAGCGGGATGGGGTGGGAGCTGGTTCTCCAGGTGCCAGATGCGGAGGCCTCACTGCCGGGGTGTCTGAGTGTGTGCATGTGTGTGCATGAGCCCTTGTCTTCCTGTCTTGGTTCCATCCCAGACACTGGACAGAACCTCCGCTGACACTTGTGGGGGGAGCGGGCCATTCTGTCCCTGAGACCTGCCACACATGGCGGCACTCTCCCCAGCGGGTGGGGACCCTCCCCTCAAAAGTAATGCATCCTATGCTCTTCTCGTGGCTCTCGGACCGGCGTGAACTCAGGTATGGCCGTGCTTCCGCTGAGCCTGCTGTGAGCAGCTGAAGCGAGCTGGCCCTCAGATACCCGCTGGCCTTGCTTCTTATGGCTCCGGCCTCTTGGTCAGTGACTTGTTCCATAAATTCAATTCTGGGGGCCACAAGGCCCTGAGACAGGGCGCGAGTGAGAAGCGCAGACTGCCTGCATCCCTACTATGGGAGTCCCTCATGTGGGTCGTGAAGCTGGCCCTTTAGCGTGGCGGGCTGGGCAGTTTGCGTCCACACACCGCTGGCCAGGACCTGGAGGAGGGGAGGGGCCGGGCACCCAACAGGGCGAGCCCTCCCCAGCCTTACCTCCCACTGGGTCTCCTCCAGCGCGGGGCCGAAGCTGGTCTTCTCCTTCTCGTAGGACCGCAGCTTGCTCTCCAGCAGGTCCTGCTCCTTCATGAGGCTCTCAAGCTCCTGCCGGAGCTGCCGCTTCTCCTGCTGGAGCTGGAGCACCTGCAGATGCAGCACCTGCTGGGTGCGCTGGCCCTTCTGCGAGGCCTTCGGCCTGCTGCTGCTCTTGGGCTCGGGGCACTCCAGCTCCTCGGGGTAGCGCCAGGGCCGCTCCTCGTAGGCCTGGCCGGAGGCCAGCTCCTTCTCGTCAAAGCTGCGCCGCAGCTTCTGCAGCTCGCCCTCCCTCTCCAGCAGCTTCTGCTCCAGCTCCTGGATGGTGCACTCGTCCGTGGAGATGGGCGAGCGCACGCAGGAGGAGCCCCTGTCCGCCTTGCTCGGGTGGGCCAGCTTGCTGCCGCCGTCGGAGAAGGACAGCGCCTTCAGGCTCATCATGTTGCTGTCCTGCAGGAGGATGCCCTGGGTGATGTTGTGGGCTGAGCCCCCAAAACGGCTGGCGGGCCCCACGGCTGTGACCAGCGGGTCCAGCTGGTAGCTGCTGCTGGTGCTGTGTGTGGGCAGGCTGGACATGGAGTTGCGGCCGGAGTCGGACAGAGCCCCCGAGCACTGGCCGGGCCTCAGCTCCTGTTCCTTGGGCTTGTCCGGGGGGGCGGGGTGCAGCTGGTGGCCGGTGCTCTCGGGGGAGGCGTGCAGGACGGCTCCTGATCGAGGCAGCACCGGCTTGAAGGCCGTGGGCCGCACCGCACCCTTCTCTGAGGCCTGGGGAGAAAAAGGACACGTGACCTTGGGTCTCCCTGTCCACCCAGCCACGCGGCACCCTTCTCAGTCACAGCCCTAAGCGGCCCCGCCTGGTGCTCTGAAGCTGCTGAACGTGTTGAATCCCTCAAGAAGGAGAATCCGCTCTGTGCCATGAGCTGCCACCTGCCACCAGCTCCTCCCAGCCTCCCGAGATGAACAGCTCCGGCTGTCCTGTGTGGTGCCGGCAGGGGCGTGGGGCTGGGTGGGCACGGTCTCCCTGCTCACCTCCGCCGCGCTTCCAGCAGATACCACCGTGGCCTCCTCAAAGGGCTGTGAGGAGCACCTGACATAACCCTTTTCTTAAAATTGTCACTTTCATTGGTAGAGCATCTGCAGTCTACAATCCCTTCAATCTGAAAAGCTGAAGGCTCTATGCAGACGCACGGGGCCACTTCCTAGTGTATCAAAGCCCGCGTAGTGCCGGGGCTGAAGTAGGAATGTGGATTTTTGGCATCCACCGGTGGGCCCCATGAGAGCTTAATCTGGAACGAGGACTGGCTTTCTGGAGTATGTAGGACTCTTTTGCCCCCATTTCTGCTAAAGATGATGGCAAGAAACTCACAGCCCTCCTCCAGTCAGCCAGCCACACCACCAAGCAGCCCATGAGGATCTGCTAGCAAGAGAAGCTGCCAGCTTTCTAAGCGGACTCTCCATCTGCTCTTCAGGGCGATACCAGAGCTCCCTCTCCTCCCCATGCACGTGAAAATGCTGCTGCTGGTCTTGCCTTGACCGTCAGTTACATCCGGGGACTCAGCAAGCCTTTCATTTCCCCTTGCTCTTTGCTGAATGGCACACCTAAGATGGACCAACCTTTGGTCTCTGCAGTGCGACTGAGCATTTTGGAGATCTAAATGTTTAGGTCACCGCCACCCCTCCCTGCCCTGTGCTCGCCACCCGTGTTGCTCTCTCCTGCCATTGCAACCTACCCGCCCTTCCCAGAGACCCCCACTTACCATTTCTAGCTGATTGGAGAAGGGCATGAGCTTGGGTGGGGTAGACGGGCCAAAGTCCACCCCGGCCTGGCCCCCCAGGTCCCCACTGGACAGTGCAGTGTAGTCGGGGTGGTGGGCGCCCCGGGCCTTCTGGCTGACTTTAATGTAGAAAAAGTCTTCGCTCTTGCCCATTTTGGAGCTGGACTTGCCATGTCCCGAGTCCTGGGAGAAGCCGAATCTGAGCAGCCCGTCCGAGTAGCGGTTGAGTTTCTTGAGGTGGGAGGACTTGCGCAGCTTGTACTGCGAGGCGCGGCAGTGCTTGCTGTGGAAGCCATGGCCGGAGATGAGGCTACTGACGCTGCCCATGGTGACGCGGGCCGGGGGACAGGTGGGTCAGCGTGGGCACCTGGAGTGGCTGTGGCGGCAAAGGGCAGTCCTGGCTCCGAGAGGGGACCGCGGTCATAGCAAAGGCCTCCAGAGCCTGGGAGAGCGCAGATCTGGAAGAGACATAGGGCAGCAGTCAGCGGGCTGGCCGTGCTAGTCCTGGTGGGGACCGGAAGAGGAGTCCTCACTGCTGGCTCTGGCAGTGGAGACATGCATGCGTCTGAACAGTGGCCCAGCCCTGTCCCTAGACTCTCCTTTCCTCCTTTGTCCCCAGATTCAGCAGCATTTCCGGATGGCGCTGTTCTGAGTGGGGGGTGGGGGAGATAGGGAGGAGACTAAGATACGTACTGCCCTTGTGCGGTGCGGGGGGCTCATGTTCATGGTAATATGGATGCGCCATGGACATCGTGCACCATTTCAAGTGACAGAGGTACTACAGGATAAAGCAGAGCGCGTGGGATGAAATTCGGGGGGCTGTTTATACAGGGAGCACCAGGGTGGCCTCTCTGTTGGGGGTATCATTTAAAGAGATCCCCCCCACCAAAATGGGGGAGCAAGCTGCCCGGGAATGTGGGGGAGAGAGAAGCAGCTCAGATGCAGCCTCGTGAAGTCCCGAGTCCCCGTGGTGCCGTGTGCCAGGCGCGTGTGAGACCAGCAAGGAGGCCAGTCGGCTGGAAGCCCGTTGGCAGGGAGGGGAGAAGCCAGGGGCTAGCAGGCCCGGGCCACACCGAGCCGGAGGCCCCAGGGCTTTGGCTGTTACTCAGCGACAGGAGGATCTGACTGAGGCTGTGCAGGGCCCCTCTGGCTGCTGGGTGGGAAAGAGGCTGTGGAGGGGCCTGGGTGGACGTGGTGGGCTGATTACGCTAGGCGAGTGATACCATGGCTGGGCCAGGAGGTAGCTTTGGATTACACCTTAGATTTAATTTTAAGTTTCAGATGATAGGATTTGCTACAGATCAAATGCAGGGAGCAAGAGAAAGAGGAAGGAGTCTAGTCAAGTAGAATACGTATGTTGCCGTTTGTTGAGATGCAAAGGCCACCGAAGGAGCCCGTTTAGGATGAAGTGGGGGTGGAAACGTCGGGAAGAAGGCGAGGAGTGCTGGAGAGTGGGCAGCAGGATGGGCGGGAGCTGTGCGGGCTGCAGATTTCTGTGTGAACGCTGCCGCTGGGAGAAGCCAGCTATGAGAGCAGAGGAGGCCACAGAGGAAGCGAAGGCAGGAAGAGAGAGAAGTCTGGGGATCTGAGGAGTAGTAGGAGGTGAGGAGCATGCAGAAGAGAAGCTGAGAAGCTCCCAGCTGATGCAGGAGGCCTAAGGGAGCCACGGAAGAAGCCGTCTTGGAAAGAGGATGGAGTCAGTCCTGCTGAAGTAAGATGATGGCTGAGGACTGGCCAGCGGACTTGGCCGAGGGGCAGTCATTGGTGGCCCCAGCAAGAGCAGTTTTGGTGGAGTGGGGGGAAGAAAGGCCTAATTAGAGAGGGTTCCAGAGAGAACGAGGAGGGGAATAATTACACCCTTGAATGTTGAGAAGTAGTGAGAGAAGGTTTGGATTCCCAGTTATGAGCCCTGCCTGCTATTCGGTTTCATATACTAATGCTAAGACACACATTTTTTTTTTAAAGTAATAGGAATGCATCTTATAATAAATGCTGAAAACAATGATGACCTTGCCTCTCATTGGACAGAGGAATGAATACATTGGGACGTCAATGCCAACACATGCTGATCCAATTAAGAAAGACAAAGCTACATGCTTAATAAAATAGAAAATCAGAAGGAACCTGCGCTCTTTAACCTGCTCTAAATGATACCGTTAACCCTGAAGGGGCAAAAGATGTCCAGGCAGGTTATGGAGAGTTGTGTGTGCACAGCGTGAGGAGCCAGAAGACTCCTCAACTCTGCACGCGAAGGCCTGGATTCAGCTGTGCACTGCTATCCTGAAGAATCAAATGGTGATGCATGAATAAATGTGTTCTATGTCTCACTAGTAAAAACAACACAGTAAAACAAGCTGATGGCCTCTTAGAATCATGGAACCATAGCCATACCTACTCCAGAGGTTCATTATGAGGGGTGTGTGAGATACTAGCATAGGCTAATGGGTATGTACAAGGCATTCAATAAATGGTGGGCATTTTCATTGGTATCTATTATTATGTTATTACCATTGTTCCCTCCAGCATTCATCAAGCCTGTTACCTTCCATGCATCCCTTTTTCCAGAATGAGTTCTCGCTTTTCTACATGTGACTTCCTTGCATCCCATTCCCTGACAGTGCTACTTACAAGTATGGAGTTCCTCTGCTCGCTTAACCGGTGACAATAACTAAATATATTTCTCATCCCTCAGGTCACCCATCTCTTGCTTGGCTAAGACTTTCGGTCCTTTGAGGCAAAGGTTCTTCTGTTTTCCATATGTAGGAAAGCTAGTTTTGGCCAAAAGACTCTCCTGAACTCTGCACAGTATAGCCCTTGGGCAACTGGTGACTTCCTTTTGCCCATCCAGTTGCACGGTTTTGAGCATCTATATATGGGCAGTGTTGTGGAGATACGGCAGATCTGGATTTGAAAATCAACTCCTCTGAGGTTTCTTATAAAATGAAAATAATCCCTCCTTCAGAGGACCAGCATGAGGATGAAGCAAACCAACAGCAGCCAAGGGCAATGCTCGCACATGGCAGGCGCGCTGCAGATGTGTGATCGACGCGAGGACGAGATGAGGGTGCTGCCCTCGAGAAGCGCAGACCACTTAGATTGTGACTAGTGTCAGGCTCCATGGACCTGAGGGCGTTCTCCTGCTCCACCGCCAGCTCCTCTCACCTGCACCTTCAGACAGACTCCAAATCCGTCCTTCCCCAGTCTGTTCATCTTAGGCATCTGAAGTGGCGCAACCATCGTACACCCTGGTGAAACCCTCCAAGGCTTCCCGTTGTTCTCCGAGTAAAGCAGACTCCTCACCACACCCCGCAGGCCCCTGGCAGGCCTCGGCTTTGCTCCAACCACATCTCACCCCACTCTTTCCCTGCTCAGAACCAGTTACAGCTCTCGTCTCTTTTCTGTTGGTTGAACACATCAAGCTTTTCCCCACCACGGGCTTTTCACCCCTGCTGTTGCCTCTGCTGACGAGTCTCTTCCCTTAGCTCTTTACACAGGACATCCTCTCATCCATGAGTTCCCACCCACATATCACCTCCGAAAAGCAGTTTTCTCTGGTCGTCCTGGAAAAATCCACCTCCCCCATTACCCCCTATTACTCCAATCTGCTTATTCTTTCGTAACACTAGCTTTAACCTGTAATAATCTTCTTTTTAAATGTGTGTGTTCTGAGTGTGTCCAACAGGATACAAGCTCCATGAGAGCCAAGACTTGGCATCTATAGCTCCTAAAACAAAAATGAAGAACATGAAGCACTGACTCAGAGAGGCTGACATGGCCCCTTGTTATATGGCGACCAGTGACGCTGGGGGAACCTTGACCCAAGTTCCATGCTGCAGACACTGCTGAGGATTTTAGGTGAGGCTCAGGGATGTTCAGTCAGTCCTGGACAGCAAACTGAGTTTCCAGGGTAGGGGAGGGAAAGCCTGGAGGACAACTCAAGGTCGTCACTTCTGGCCATGACTTCATTTCCCTTTTGGATGGATGACAACAAGGTTTTGAGTACAGGTGAGCCCCTATGCTCCCTGAGCAGCAGCCTGGATGCCTGGAGAAGCACAAGCACTGCCCTAGGCTCTAAGGGATGGAGAGGAAAAGTCCAATGATGTGGGGAGCCAATGAGAGGAGGGGGTGAAGATGGTGGCCTCTGGCCTCCGGCCTCCGAGTGCCCCTGACCCTTTAGCCCCTGACCCCTGCCCTCCCTCCACTCCCCAGGTCATGACACACAGAGGAGCTTTGAAGTTTGAGATTATCCCCGGATCCACTTGGAGCTAAACTAATTACCTTTAAATGCCTGGACTCGTTCTGTTTTTAACTTGGAGAGAACTTCAGAGAAAGCTTGGCTGTAGTCCAGCCCTCGTTTTCCGACCCGCCCAGCCCCGCAGGACTGTGCTCAGGGGGAAGGAGCACATTTTTATTCCTGGGAAACAAACCCCACTGGCTAGGAGGACAGGCTCAGGGTGGAAATGAGCACACAGATCTTGGTGATCAGGCAGGAGAGAAGGAAGGGGGAGGACTGGGGAGGGAAAAGGAAGGAACCATGGAACTCACACTGAGCACGTTGCAGTGACTTTGTTCTGCGTGACCTCCTACTGACTTCAAAGAAGGAATCCAGCAAGAATTAGACTTCAGGTCTTAAGGGAAGAGAGAACAGCTAGTGGAAAAGGATCCCCTCTCCCCCGATGCTATACTCCGAATCTGACTGCAGAGAGCTCAGGAGACGTCCCCCGGACTCAGTGCCAGCCCCTCTCCCTCTCCCATTCCTACTCCCCCCCCCCCCCCCCCCCCCAATGACTGAGGCTGCTACATCAGGACAGACAATGACCTGGATCCTGGGGCACCCTCAGCTTTGGGCTGCTTCTTCTCCCACCACAGCTGCCTTCCCCGACTCCATTCTGCAGCCTCCTTCCTTTCCTGAAACATGAAGATAGAGGCCTGGAGGTGAAGAGGGGCCTGTCTAGACTCAGGTGAGAAATAATGCTACACACCCTCCCAACCCAAACCACCGGGAAGAACAGCTCTGGCTTACCCACATCAATCCGAACCTCTGGCCCGGGGAGCGTGAGGCTCCATATCTGCCCTCCCCTCTCCCCCGGCCTGAAGAGGTCACCACCAGATCAGGATGCTCAGCCTCCAGTACCTCACTCCTCAGCCCCCCGCATTCCCCTTCCTGCTCCGTTTTCTCTCCCTCCTTCACCCTCCTCATCTATTCTCCCCGCACCTCCCCATGGGACGGTCCTGGTGGGAGGGTCAACCAGACATCCACGGCCACACTGCAGGGCATCTCTGCTCTCCTGCCAAGGAGGTGCCACCACCCAGTGCACACCCACAGGGACCCACAGAGCTTGGGGAGGCTGTGCCAGCTCCGTTGTGTAGCTTCCTCCGGTACCCAGGCAGAGCTATGCTGCCCACTCCCAGGCCCACCGGCGGGGTGTGTCCCAGTAACTGCTGTGCAATGTCACCTGCAGGCTGAGCCCAGATGATGGGGCTAAGTGTGGGGTTCATTTAATCATTTATTTAATACATATTTATTCAGCGTCTGACAAGGACCAAGTATGCAAAGTGCAGGGGGAAGGAGGAACGGAGAACAGTAAGTGCATAGAATTTTTTTTAAAAAGCCAGGGAGATAGGGAGGAACAGGTGTGCCCGCGCCTTTACCACTTCACTGGCAGTGCCCAGGGAAGGCCTCTGAGACGGCATTCAGGACAGGCAGCCTGGTGACACATTTGATAGAATGGTCCCTCGGCGAGAACAGCAGTGCGAAGGCCTGAGGTAGAGCAGAGGTTCTCAAGTGGGGTGACGTGGCAGATTTGGAGACAGTCATGACTGCTATGACTGGGACCTAGTACATGGAGGCCCCTACCTAGTGCATGTGACAAAAACAGCCCCTTTGACAAAGAATTATCTGACCCAAACTGTCAACAGCACTGAGGTTGAAAAGTCTGGGTTTAGAGGAACAGAAAGAAAAATGTTATCACCTCAGCCCTGCCACTGAGTGTGACTTAGAGCAAGTGCCTGAGCACGCCACCCTGCTTCCTCACTTGTAAAGTGAAGGCAAGCCCGCCTACTTTGCCACAGGACATCTGTACTGACAATGGTCACTGGCACCAACAGGAACCCCAATTTGGGGCAAAGCAAGCTCCTTAAGGGCGATACCGCATGGCTGTGAACACGTCAATAGTCCGATACAGTATGACCCTGGGGCCAGGCCCCCTCCCTCTAGGAAGCTCCGCTCTGCTCACAGGTGCACCACGAGACCGCCTCCAGGGTTTCAGCTCCAGCGGGGAAAACCCAGTCTTCAATCTTGGAAAGCGCATTCTGCTAGCCAATGAGGAGCTGGCCTATATAGGCAGACGGTCCCATCCCTGGCCCCTGATTGGTGAGAGCCGTTCTGATTGGTCAGAGCTGCGCAGCTCTGATTGGATGCGGAAAGCTTCAGTCCTATTGGCTGAAGTAGGGCTCCAGGAGCTCCTTTATAAGGGCTGGCGCAGGGCAGGCCAGCGGGTGGAGGCTTCTCCTCAAGTGCAATTTGTTTGCGAGGTCCCTGTGTGGAAATGGCTGGTAGGCTGGGGTTTTTTGTTTTGTTTTGTTTTTTTAAATTTGAGCTCATTTGGCCACCAGGAGCTTTTCTTAGCAGGTGTCTTTCTTTTTCTTTTTTAAATCCAGGGTTCACAGTCTGAACATGATAGGAAGTTAGAGCTTAGTTCGTCTTTGGAAAAATCACCAGTGCTGGTTATTGTTAGTGTAATTTTCATTACTCTCCAGGCCAGTTTGCTGAGATATTCAAATATATAAGAGATGGCTTATTGCAGGAGCGCCCTGCACTCCCAGAGCAACCTGGCCGGCCTCCGAGGACTGCGGCTTCCCCCTGATGCTCCCGTACCAGGGAGACAGACGAGGGGCCAGGTGTAACCCTCCCTTTACTGCGGAGCTTTCCCCAGCTCTGGGCTGTTTCCAACCACAGCACGAGCCGCTGGGTTCAGCTCAGTTCTCCTCTGAGGCCTGAGTGAGAGCTACTGACCCCCTCCTCACCAGTGATTTGCTTATGACTTCTTAGGGTTCCTTGACCCGGAATGCCCCTTGATGGACCCATGTTAATGAGATTAATATATCCTGCTCTGGGGGATCAAACGTGAGCTTGGGGCTCTGAGGAGGGACAAATGACTTGGTCTTAGATTCTTGTCTTAACGAATGACTCCCGGCTTTCCTTCATGGACTGGGGAGGTGGGAGCAAGGAGAGGAAGTGAAACTAAAAAAGTTTACCACCTCAGTGCAGCCTGCCCCTCCCAAACTCAGACTCCATTGCCTGGCAGCCCCCTTCCCAGGACCGGACCCACTTCAGACCAACTTCAAAGAGGGTCATAAAATGAAGGGAGGGGCCAGGCAGTCAGAGGGGCAGCCACCTGGTCCGTGATGAGCAAGACTCTGGGTGGCACCTCCAATGCTCGCCTGGGTCCCGACATGTCGCTATTTGAGCTTTCTTCTTCTATTTAATTTTAATTGATGATTAAAACACCAAAATGCTACAGAAATAACCCGGGTCGCTCATGCAGAATTGACAACTGTTAAAATGCTGTCATATCTGTTTCAGAAATAAAACATCTAAGTTGCAATCCCCGTTCCCTATTCCTTCCCTCTCCCCATTACTCTCTCCCTCGGGTGGGGGTGGGGGGTGGCCCTACCATGAATTTCCTGGGTAAATTTTTTATATTAAGCATATTTTTCACATACACGGATATTCTGTGTTGCTTTGGTTTCCTCTTTTTATAAATGGTATCATGTTGCGTCATTCTGCAACCTGGAATGTCTTATTTAACCTTTTGCACTTACGCTGCGTAGTCATCCTACCGCATTTTGTTGCCCATTCCCTACTCAGGTGCTTCCATTTTGTTGCTAAAACCCTCTTATATATGATTACTTCGGCACATGTGTGGACTTTTTGTAAGGTTTACTTTCTTTGAGTCTTGGAAGGTACCTAGTTCTTAAAGCCCCTCCCCTTTCAATTGAAACTCTCAAGACGAGGTGGTATCTGAAAGCCATACTGGCCAGTGTATCAGAGGGCAACAAGAGTGGGATCAGAGCCCCAAATCCAACTTCCCCCTTTTACTCCAGGGTGGGGGAGGCATGCCATTGTTATCAAGAAGAGGGTGCCACTGGCAGAGCGGAGGTGGGAGGGAAGGAGTCTTGGCCAGAGACAATGTCCTGCTGCAGGTGACAAGGGACCTCTCACTCTGAGGCAACCTGGATACGGGTCAAAATTCCATAATGCTGAAGCTGTGCAGGCCCTTAGAGATCCTGTTCCCCAACTCCTTCACTACCCACAGAGGCCAGGAGCAGGGAAGGGACTTACCCAGTCACATCAAAAGTTCTGGACTTGAGACCATAATCCTTTCCATTTTACCAACAGGACAGGACTTCCATTTTCCAGACCGGGGGTGAGCAGCTCCCTGTGTGAGTGGGCCAAATGTGTAAGGGAGTGTGTGTGTGTGTGTGTGTGTGTGTGTACATGCATGCATGTAAGGCTGCCTGATACAGATGGGATTCTATCCTGTAAGCTCTCAGCCCTTGGCACGGCTTCAATGAGATGATCCCCGTGGGGGTTGGTGCGTGGGAAGGCAGAGGAAGAAGCTGCGGACAGGCTCTGCTTGGGCCCAGCCGTGGGGAATGGGGGAGCTGACTTGTCTCCAGCAATGGCTGATGGTTGCTGGGCGGGGCCTAGAGCTCTGCCTGCTGCTGTCTCCCTCACTCTGGGGGCATCATAGTCCAGGAAAATTCCTATCTTAGCTTGGGAAGCCACGCCTTTGCTTTCTCCGTTTAGTTCTATCTGTGGAACCTGGATAACACACACTCACTATTATTCATTCCCATTGTCCTTCAGGGTAGACCACGTGCCAAATATCACCGAGGGTGCATCGAGAAGACAGGCAAGCCTGTCACAAAGAACTGGAACTCTCAGTGAACCCTCAGCTTCCTTTCAAAGGAAGAACCTTGGGTCTCCCCACCCCAGGAAGCCATGAAAACCACAGGAAGTCTCCCCACAGGACGCAGACACTACGGTGTTCAGACCCCCGGGCGCTCAGTGACAAGGCCTGGGGACCCCTTTTGCATTAGGGATGAAGGGTTAGCTCTTCATTATCTTTAAACCTCTTTGAAGGCAGCAATGAGAGCAGTTTCTCTGTGTCCCACACAGTGCTGAACACAGTGCTAAGGACATAATACGTTTTCAGTGCATGTTTTCAAGTATTTATTGATTCCAGAGAGAAAGGGAGAGGGAGAGAGAGAAACATCAATGATGAGAGAATCACTGATTGGCTGCCTCCTGCACGCCCCTCACTGGGGATTGAGCCCGCAACCTGGGCATGTGCCCTTTTGCTGGAATCGAACCTGGGACCCTTCAGTCTGCAGGCCAATGCTCTATCCATTGAGCCAAGCCAGCTAGGGCTCTCAGTGCATGTTTTAATAAAATCAGCTCTCAGGGGTCACTGGCTGAGTTTGCGGAAGGGCAGGTGAGGCCCAGGGAGATGTGAGATTAGGTTGGGTCCCACATGCAGATCAGAAGCCAGGTCTTCAGAACTAGAATCCAAATCTGGCTTCAACCCAAACTTCCAGCTCTTAGACTGACTTTGAGTCCATGGTCACCTTTGGGAGAAGGAAATTTACCCTCTCCTTCTTGTCTATCACATCCTAGTCCTGTTTAAAGGTTTCAGCCAAGACAAAAAAATATATGAGGCAGTCTCTGTTTTCAAGGGGATGGTGGAGAGACAAGACAGGTAAGTAAAAAAGCAGCACTAGTTGAACTAAGGATTATAGCACATGAGTGGTGTTTAATGTTTTCTTTATACAGAAGTGAGGTAAAGGTTCTCACTCTACTATCTGCCTATTATGGACTGAATGTCTGTGTGCCCCTAAAATTCATGCATTGAAGCCCTAACCCCCAATAGATGGTATCAGGTGATCAGCCAGGGATGTGATCAGAGTGAGATGAGCATGCGGGTGAGGTCCTCATGGTGGGATTAGTGTCCTTAAGAGGCTAGAGCCCTTCGCTCTCGCTCTCTCTCTCCCTCTGTCTCCCCGCCCACCATGTGAGGACACTGCAAGAAGGTATTTTCTACAAGAAAAGAAGAGAGGTCACATCAAAGACAGGATCTGCCATTGCCTGGATTCTGGACTTCCAGCCTCCAGAACTGTGAGAAGTATTGCTGAAGCCCCCATTTGTAGTATTTTGCTATAGCAGCCCAGCTAAGACACTGGCCCTTCTGCCCCCACCAGACACCTTGGTGGAAGATGCTACCTAGGTCACCCTATTTCTGGTATTGTCCTTATATTCTTCCCTCCCGCTTCTCGGTCCACCTGGTGCTGATCGCTCCAAAGTGCTCAGACCTGCTGTTATTTGGGGATAGTTCTAATACGGAATAATGCTTGATGGAGGTCAGGAAAGCTCAGCTCTGCTTTCGGTTCTGCCTCCTCCAGCTCTGACACACGCAGCAAGCAGGTTCAGTTTCTAGCCTTGCCCACTGTGACTGAGGGCAGAGCCTGTGGCTGTAGAGCTATGAGTCCATAGGAGGGAACCATTCAGCAGGCCCCTAGATGATGTATATGCCACCTGCATGATGGCATTTGGCCCTTGACAAAGGCTCACAGATTGGCAGATCTGTTTTGTCACATGGCATAAGGTTTAACCTTCCTGCATCTCTACTTCCACATGTGTCAGATAAGCACAGCCGATGCTCACCAAGGTGGCATTCATATGATTATACATACTAGAGGCCTGGTGCATGAAATTCATGCAATGGGGAGAGGGGTTGTCCCTCAGCACAGCCTGCACCTTCTCCAATCTGGGACCCTTCGAGGGATGTTCGACTGCCGGTTTAGGCCCGATCCCTAAACAGGCAGTTGGACATCCCTCTCACAATCTGGAACTGCTGGCTCCCAACTGCTTACCTGCCTGATTGCCCCTAACTGGTCCTGTCTGCCAGCCTGATTACCCCCTAACCACTCCCCTGCCAGCTTGATCGATGCCTAACTGCTCCCCTGCCAGCCCGATTGCCCCTCACTGCCCTCCCCTGCTGGCCAGGTCTCCCCCAACTGCCCTCCCCTGCCAGCCATCTTATGGCAGCCATCTTGTGATGATATGGTGTTGGGAACCATAAAAGAGATTGATTTATACAAAGCTAACTTAAAAAGTTTTAGTAAAACCTTCTAGTCACCAGACCTGTGGCCTACAGCCAAAGATAGATATCTTCTGCCCTGAAGTAACGACTGCCATTCCAAAGTCTGCAGATAGGCTAATTCCCATGAATCTCCTTACTCACCCCCATCTCCTAAAGTATATATTGACCTGCTGGACAAATAAAATTTCGAGGCTTGATCAGAACCCTGTCTTGCCTCCATTTCTTCGCGTCTCCTATCCTTTCATTCCCTTGCAGGAACCGTTGCGGAAGTCCCCACGTTGCATGTCCCGCGGGTCGGGACAATATGGGTGTGACCATCTTGTGTGAGGGCATGACAGTCAATTTGCATATTAGAAGCCCAGTGCAGGGATTTGTGCACATTGAAAGGAAATTAATTAGAAGGTGGCTGATGGGGTGGGACTGGGCAAGATGGGCTGGACATACCCTGGAGCCAACCTCCTTAGGTCCCTCCCAGCCAGCCACACTCGGGACTGCACTGGGGCTTGAAGGGCATCTGTGGAGTGAGCAGGGTCCCTCCAGCGGGTGGGGTCCCTCGGCCTGACCTGCGAGGATTGGGCTGAAATCAGCAATCCGACATCCCCTGAGGGGTCCTGGCATGTGAGAGGGCATTCTGCAAAGTTGCTGTTGCTTGGCAGCTCCTGCAATTGAGCGTCTGCCCCCTGGTGGTCATTGCATGTCATAGCTACCCGTCAGATAGTCAAATGGTCAGTTGATCACTTAGGCTTTTATACATATAGATATATATATGAAAGTGCTTGACCACAGTAAGAATAATGCATTGGATAAACTTATACCAAAGTGCTTGTGAAATTATAAAGCAGTGTGGAAAGATGCTAGAATTAGATCTTCATGTCTTGAAGTTAAAGGAGCAGGCCTTTAGGGAAGGATGACCACCCTACCCCCATCCCCATCCCCATCTCCTTGTGGAGAGTAGGGCCAGCCAGACCTGCCTCTCAGCCTGTTGGAGGGTAGTGGGGCTTGCAGAGTGTGGGAGCAGTCCAGTAGCACCTGCCTGCTGGGGCTGAGGGTGCTGGGATGGCCCCCAGCAGCTCCGCAGCAGAGGTCTCCCTGGGGCTAAACAGGGCTCATGCCCAGGGATTACCTGACTCCCCTTTCAAGATGACTCTCCCCCGACCCTGTGTCCCCCACCCCAGCACACTGTCTGACTCAGCTTTTCTTATCTGGAATCCCAGTGTTTGCATTACTGTCCTTGACCTTTCCTGCCATTTGCTGCTCTGGATAAGGAGTGGGGGAGAAGGGGGCTGGGGCCAGGGGTGGGGCAGGGTTGAGCCTGGGCACTGGTTAGTCATTTCAGCCCAATTGCAACCCTCCCCATGCTTGCTTTGCTGGTGCCTGGAGGGCTCCATGTGCAAAGCTCAATACATATTTCCGGGTGAATGGATGAATGAAAAAGAGGTGAGGACGGAGGAGGAAGGAGGTAGGGGAGTGTGGGCAGTGCAGAGAGGCTGAGGGGAGCAGGTTGCAGGTGGGCTGGGAGCAGGGGCCCACGCAGTTCTCAGTAAGTGCACTTGGGTTCCGTGGAAAGGAGCAAGTGAAAGGGAAATCGCTGGTAGGCTGAGTCATCCCATCGGGTGAACAATCGGAAGCAATTCTGCTTCCCACTGCTGGGAGGAGTCAAAGCCATTCCGCCTGGCAGCCTTTTGTGTGCAGCTCTCAGCAGTCAGCTGCTGGCTGAGCCTTCCTCCTCCCCAGTGGGCAGTTTTGTATCCTAACAGCGCTGATTGATGGCTCTTCTTAGAAACGTGATTGCCCACCAATGCCAACCTGCCCTTCTCTTTTCCAAAATTAAACCACAGTTACATGCAAAGCTCATGCAAATTCATGAGACAGCACAAGGTGAGCCTCATCCACCCCGATGACGAGGGCTCCGTGGGTCACTAGGGCCCACTTCTCCTCCTTTCACTTCTAAACAATGGTGACTCCTGTGCTCAGAGGAACAGCCTGTCTGATGGGGATCCGTGTGCACAACACAGGAACCTGTGACCGCCCCTGACTGGTCTCTACACGTCCTGAGTTAATCCTCTCTTGGTACCAACTGATGGGTGTAGCTAGGGGATTTTGACTTCTGTGGTCACCTCTGTCCTGATTTCTTACCCTCATTGTCTCCTCCTCCAGAGTGCATTCCTGTTGGGGACCTAGACGCCTTGCAGCGGCTGATAACAATCAAGGAACTGCGCTCCCCTGTGGGAGCCCATTGCCCACACTGCCCTCACAGTGGGTAATTAGTGCAAAGCCTGGGGATCCCTTAGAGCTGGCCAACAGCTGCTCCTGAAGCCCCTCATTACTGCCCCCTTCGCTCTGAGATACTTTAACTGGCAGGCCTTCCAATCTGCCATCCCGGAGCTGCAGAAAGAGGCTCTGAGGAGCCGCATGGAGACGCTGGGACTAGAAGGTCAATCCAGCTTCGCTCCTGCCCCTCCTTGTGGTTCACACCCCAGCGATGCTGAATGCCTCACGGTTCCCCAAATTGCCTCTCAGTGCTTCTCCACATGGTCTGCCCTCTGCCGGGAAGGACCTCCCTGACCTGCCTGTTTCTCTGGGAAAGGTAGACAATCACCTCTCCTTCCTCAACTGTGTCTGAAGGAGGCAATGCCAGTCCAATGCCCTGTTGGGAAATCAAATCCAAGGCCACAGATACCCATTCCCTGAACTCTGGGGGGAGGAGGGACAGCACACGATAGTAACTGGGGAATCTCAGAGAAGATGTGAGATCTGGGCAGGAGGTGGGACTCTAGCTGGGGAACCTTAAAGAACCCTCAGCAACATCTCCCGTGTGGTGTCCCCTCGACACTGTTTTGAGCTGCTATGGCAAAATGAGTCGTCCAGTCCCTCAGTGTCTCTGTGGACATTAACCACATCGACTTCATGCGATTTCTATGAGGATTTGATGAACAGTGCAAGCTGAACACAGACACTCAGTGCCCAGCACACCCTAGGCACTCAGTAGTTGCTGGCTCTCGTCCTTGGGTATCCTGAACCCTACTCCCCTCCAGACCCACCTCGAATGCTGTCTCTCTGTGGAGCTTCCCGCATGAATTCAAGGCCTGTGGCTCTCTAGATGCTCTTTGGCAACGGTTCTCAAAGTACGGCCCCCAGCCCAGCAGCAACAGTGTCCTCAGGGACTTTGCTGGACTGCACATTCTCAGGCTACCCCAACCCAGGCTCCTGGGGCCCAATCATCTGTGTTTTAAAGGTCCTCCCGAGAATTCCGATGCAGGATAAAGCTTGAGAACCACTGTTTTGGTATTTTCTTTGTAATTTATCATTGTAGTGATCATGTGGTTTAGCCTGACCAGAATGATTAAAAGCTCCTTGAAGATAGACCTTGTCTTATATTCTGAGGAAAGGTTGGGTTAGTCCATGTGAATTTGAGTTAGATGAACATTTTAATTAGATTTCATCGGAATAATTCCTAACCTTGCATTCCCCTCACCCCCACCCCACTCAACCTTCCCATCCATTCAAGGCCCTGGGGAAATTCTTGCCCTCCCTCACTCAGTAAGAGAAGATTTCCTCCTCCTTCTCTCCCTCCCTTCCTCCCTCCTCCCATCTTCCAAGGTAGCCACTTAGGGCTCAAGAAAACGACAATGTAGGATAAGGGTGGAAAGCACTTCTGGAATGTTAGGTAACTCTAGATATTTAAGTTTGGGTTTAAAAAGATATATATTTTTAAATATTTTATATTGATTCCAGAGAGGAAGGGAGAGGGAGAGAGAGAGATAGAAACATCAATGATGAGAGAGAATCACTGACTTCCGCACACTCCTACTGGGGATTGAGCCTGCAAATGGGGCAAGTGCCTTGACTGGGAATTGAACTGTGACCTGGTCGATAGGTTGACGCTCAACCACTGAGCCATACCAGCTGGGTGGGGCGGGGGGGGGGGGCAGCACAAGATATTGAGCTGTCCTCTCAAAATGCAAAACCAGGGCAAAGGAGCATGGTCCTAAGCCCCTTGCTCATAGATTGCTAACAGGATACTGACAACCTGCTTGTTGTAACCCACGGCATTATAACCAAGTGGAAGATGGCCGAGGGCACAAGGACTCCCTTTAAGACCTTCCCCATTGCCACTGTGCTGGCTGCGGGGCTCCTTCCCCAGGCCCTGTGGGCAGTATAACGGACAGCTGGGGGTTACTAAGGAAACATTTGTGCACATAAACATGTGATTTAGCCAAGCTGCCAGTCACTCTTAGTCCTCTCTGTGTCCAACTAAAGCCACTAGTTTGCAAATATCAGCTTTCCCAGAAACACAGAAGCTGTGACCATAGCACAGGCTATCAGTAGGGTGAGCATATAATTTGGACACTTTTAAGAGTAAATGGGGGCACTGGTATTAATTACACTAGGACAGCAGGCGTAAAGTGGGACGTGTAGTCACCTTACATATCAGCCATATTTCTTCCCACGAGGGCCAGGCCAGGAGTGAGGATACTGAGGAGGGAGGTTTGGTATCTATTGGTTCCCTGCCGCCTCCCCTCAGATACTTAGTGCTCAGTTCACAACAAGGGACAAGGAATGGGAAGCGACTAGGAACTAGTGAGCGTCAGCTAAATGGACCACTTACCAGGTGCTCTGCCTACAGTGATACCTAGGGTGCTGTGGCACCTCGTACTTCAAGCACCCACAGTGGGTCCTTATCTCATCTGTCCTCACCACAACCGGGGACAGGTATTATAACAGAGCTCCAGGATCACAGCCGGAAGAGCTGGTTCTAGAACGCGGGGGACTTCCGGCTCATAGGCCAGAGCTCATCCACTGGCACACAGCCCAGCCATGGGGCAAGCACGGTGAAAGGATGCATATATTTGGCTGGGCAGGCATGGCTGTGTGTCGCCTCGCAGGACCTGTGTCAGTAGTTGCTTTGATGGGTAGAGATGTCTGTCACTGTGGGGTGAGCTGCTGGGAGCACGTGTACCTTGTTCAATATGCACAAGGATTTGGTGAGCATTTACTATATGCAGTCACTATCAGGGCCCACAGGCACAGCAGTGAGCGGAACAGAGCCTGCCCTTCTTGACATATATGTCTCAGAAAGTGACAATCTAGCTTGCGTTCAAGGCCCTGTACATCTAACCCCAACTTCTCTTCTCACCTCACCTGCCACAGTCACAAGCTACACCAACTAAGCATGCTTCCCAACTGGTCCAGGACACAGCGTCATTGACATGTAGGGTTCAGCTGACATCTAGAGTGACCTCCTGGCCAGCATCCCTGAGCTCTCTCAAGCGTCCATGTATCCCTTTCCCTTCTACATGCCTTTGTCATGCCGCCTCCTCCCCTCTGAGGCATAGTCCTTGGTCTCTCCTAGATCCATCCCTCCTGGTTCCTTCTGCTCAGAAGACTCAACATTGCTGACTAGTGCTTTTGTCACCTAGAGAGTAAACTCTTTTTGAGCCCATATCCTGATGGGCACATATAAAAACTAGGAGCCTCCAAGCAAGCCTGGGCTCTTGCTGCTGCCTTTTGTATTTCTGAAGTCAAATCCACTAAACCTTCTCCACTCTGCAAGCCTGTACCCACCTCTGCACTTGACTCCTGCAGGGAACTTCATCTGCACCACACAGAGACCCCTGGAAGCCCTGGAGGAAAATCTCTCAGTTCCTCAATGCAACTGAAGTGCTTCCTGCCTCTTTGTGCCTCTCACTATAACATTCCCTCACATCCGGTCATCCTTCCAGCTTCGCTACAATTCCATCAACTCCAACCTTCTCAGGGGTCTTGCTCCAAGAATTATGTTCTCATCCTCCTATTTCAAGGTCTTGCTTTCTCTTATTCTCTCCCGTGAGCACTTAAAGGTGCACAAGTCTGCCAACTCAAAAGCAACACGCTAAATCCAAAACTCATTTCCCCTCCAGGAATAACCATCGTTCCTCCCATTCACAACCCTGCTTCTTGAGAGAGAAGCTATACTCATTATTGCCACTTGATCATTTCCAATTTGTCATCAGTCCACAAAGGCCTGACTTCTGTTCCTCCCAACCCTCCAGAACTGTTCTCCAGGGATGTGGCGAAAACCAAGGGACACTTTTCAATTGTTATCAAACTTGACTTCTTAGTGGCTCCATGTTTTTTCCCAACTCCATCCTTTGGGATAATCTTTCCTTGGCCTCTCCTTCTTTGCCACGTTTACCCCTTTCATCCTAAAATGGTGGTTCTCTTTGGGATTCCATCCTGAGCCTGTCCTCTGCTCCTGGTGGGCCCTTCCTTTCCCATGGTTTCAGCTGTATCCACCTGGTGATGAATTTTGGATCTGTGTCTGCAGCCCAAACCTTTCTCCTGAGCTCCTGACCTGAACATCTAACTGCCTGTTGGCCATCTTCCCTTGGATGGGCTACCACGTCTCACACTCAGCATGGACAAAATGGAATATAGCAGTTCCTCTTCCCTGCCATCACTCACCTTCCCCCAACATGTCCCTACTCCTAGTCTTTGAGAATGGCACAACCAAGCCAGAAATCTGATTCCAAGAAATCTGACCAACAGTTGGGTATTAGACTTATCCGGGTTATCACTTTGTAAGTTATATAAATGTTTAATCACTATGTTGTCACCTGAAGCTAATATAATATTACTAGAGGCCCAGTGCACGAAATTCATGCACTGGGGGGGGGGGGCGTTTCCCCTCAGCCCATCTGTGCTCTCTCATAGTCTGGGAGCCCTTGGGGGATGTCTGACTGATGGCTTAGGCCCGCACCCCAGGGGGAGCGGGCCTAAGCCATTAGTTGGACATCCTTAGCATTGCTGTGGAGGTGGGAGAGGCTCCTGCCACCGCCACTGTGCTCGTCAGACATGAGCCTGGCTCTGGCTGAGCAGCGCTCCCCCTGTGGGAGCACACAGACCTCACTGTGTTAAGTGTCTGCCTCCTGGTGGTCACTGCATGTCATAGCAATCGGTTGTTGCACTGTTCAGTTGATTTGCAAATTGGCCTTTTATTATATAGGATATATCAACTGCAATGGGGTGGGGGTAGGGGGGGCAAGAAACTTGACCAAGCCAGGAGGCCTTGATTCCTTCTCTCTCACTCTATCTAAAAAATCACTAAGTCCTGTCTTCTGATTGAGTTTCCTCAAAGCCAGCATTCTCCTCTAATTCCACTTCTGCTACCTTGGCCTAAGTTTCTGCCATATTTCTGTGGGGATATTAACAAGTCTGTTACTTGCTCTTTTCCAAGGATCCTATTGCCCAAAGGATAAAGTCCAAGTTCCCTAACATGGCAGAGAAGGCATCCTGATTACGACTGTTCACCGTGCATCTTCCTGCTGTGTGGCACCCCTGCGCCCGCACCCCTCCTGCCCTCCACCCATTCTGACTGGTGGGAGTCGGTGTGCAGAGGTCTCCCACGGGCCCTCTCCCAGGTTTCCCTGTGCGGCTCCCTAGACCTCCGTCCCTGGGATCTGCTGAGAAGGGCTTCTGTGAGGCCTTCCTGTCTTCAGCACACCCTCCGCTTGTTCTTATAGCAGCGTTAATCACACCATAGCGCAGGGCCTCCTGGCTCACATCTGTAAGGCTGTGTTTTATTCAACACTGCATCCCTAACTTCTAAGCACAGTACCTGCCCCAGAGTCCAATAAATGTTTGTGAAATGAATGGATAAGCATGAGTTTAAAATTCATATTCTATTTTATGGTTCCACGAGCAGCACCCTTTCCTAGCTCAATGCCATAAAACACGACACAGTGGGTTTTTAAACCTTTTCAGCCTAAGCCCCACCTCACGGGGCTCCTTGGACCTCAGCAGTTAGCCTGGAGCAGAGCTCTGACAACCCTCCATGCTTTAAGAAGCCTTTCTCGTGCCTCAGTGGCTCCCAGGTCTGAGTGTCTGGTTCAGGGCCGGGGAGTTTGAAGAGCACAGCTGAATGACTGGGCCTGCAGGGGTACACATTTATGCACTGGACTCAGCATCTCTATTGGTATTGCGTTTTTCTAAGTCATCTGCACTCCGAGCTCCATTTTGTGCAGAGAATCTGGGACTCACAGAGTGACCAGCTGTCCAGATTTGCCTGGGATTGTGGGAATCCTGGGGTGTGAGAATTCAGCACTGAAACAGGGAAAGTCCCAGGAAAACCGGGATGAGTTGTTGGCCTTATCTAGTCGGAAATTGGAGTTAGTACAAAAGAAGATTGAATTAGTCCTAGTGACATCCTGACCTGACCCTTGGCCCCTCGCTGAGTGGCTCCCTGGGGTGATGTTATAGAAAACAAAGGTAGATAACTGCGTGTGTGTGTGTGTGTGTGTGTGTGTGTGTGCGCGCGCGCGCGCAAGGAGTTACCTATCAGTGGTGTGATGCTGGGCTCCTGGAGGGAAATGTCTGTAGGGCCATGAGTTGAAGGCAAAGTAAAAGCCATATAGAGAGGGTAGGTGAATCTTTCAGTTGGGGGATCAAAAGAAAAGCAAGAACTGAGCACATCAGTTAGCCCCCATCCCCACTCCTTCCTGACTGAAGCTTTCCTGAAGACCCCAGAGAGAGGGGAGCAGGAGCAGGCCTAAGAGCATTAGGGAAGGGTGGGACCCCAAAGGGTGAAGGGAAAGCTGGGGAGGGGGACAAAAGAGAAAAGAGAGAAGGCGAAGAGGGAAGAGGGGGAAGGAGGAGGAGAGGGGGGAAAGTGCTGGTTGGCTCATCTGGGTGGCTCCATTGGAAAGGGCCTTCATTGTGATGTAAATACAGTGACTGAGAAGGGGGGAGCTGAGTGTGGAAGGTGAGGGTCCTGCAGAAACATCAGTGGAGATAAAGGCAGAGATTATATCATAGCCGCTGGGTATGGAGATCTGATTTCTTTTGTGCAGATGTCACAGGCTGGATGAGCTGTTATTAACTAAAAGTAGTCAGGGCTTAGAGCGGGTGTGTGGCTGAGTGCATTTTCGCATGGTAGAAGCAATCTCGCAGCCTGCAGAAATGAAGGCAGCTGTCAGGGACCCGCACGCATTTTAATAGGAAGAGACATCGTTAACCAGTAGCCATCCATTCCCCCCATCACCACCACGATCAGCACAAGAAGTAAAATAAAACAAGTGTGAGAGGCCTGCAGGTTATCAACAAATAATATAATTCAGAAGTAGACTTGTTTCATTTTATCCATTTTAAGGCACAATGCTTGAAGAGTGGATAATTATTGGAGGTATGCCCAGGAGTGAAGGAAAGCATATAAGGTTGGTATTAATTTTTTTTTTTTTGGCTGGTATTAATTTTAACCAAGAAAAAAATGGTTTAAGAACTGGGCTTTGAACCGGCCATCTTCACTTTGGAGGTCGCTCTGAGTGGGAGGGAGGAGGGAGAATGCTAGAAAGTCCTGGCAACCCCAGGCAGGCACACTGTCCTAGAAGCACCCCCTTCTCTCTCTCCCACCGCGGAGCCAAGAGTCTCCTGCAAGAGCCAAAACAACAGGATTCGTCAGCGTTTTGGAAATTTCCCAGAGGGGCTATCAGTGTTTATTGCCAACTCTGACTTGGTGCGGTTCGGGAATTCTGGGCCTGCAGGGAAGCTGGCAGGAGGACAGTGTGTGCGAGAGCCTCCCATGCAGCCAGGCGCGGCCGGGAGAGGCGGGGAGAAACAGCCCCATTGACTGCGCCTCGCCGGGACCGTCTCGTTGAGCACAGCGCCTGGCACGCGGTTGGAACTGGAGAGATGTTCATCGAGTAAACGAACGAGCAGACTTCCCGCCTTAGGTCTCTTCCAGCTCAAAGAGAGCTTCCACCCGGCAACGCTAAAGGTCGCCTTTCTGAAACACAGACCGGACATCTGGTTGACGTCCTTTCCAGCCTCTCCCCTTTGGAGTAAGTGTCCTAAGTTCCTTCCTCAGGCACCTGTGCGCCCAGGGCATTCATGACTCTACGAGACCTGGGCCTCAAGCCCTCTTTCCAGTTCTGTTCTACCTTTTACCCTCCAAGACCACTTTCCTCGCCGTTTCTCCCAAGACCACTCCGTATATAATATAACCCGCCTCGCCTAGCTCAGGTCAACCTAGAATCTCTTTCACAACTTCCTGGGACCCCAGCTTTCAGCCTGTGATAAGCCACTCTTCAGAGTCCCACTCAAATACCGCCTCCTCCAGGAAGCCCTCCTGCATCTTCCCTGCCTCTTCATCAGTCATTTCACACCAGGGGGCCTGACTCCAGCCTCTCTCTTAAATTGCTTTACCTATCGCCCTGCACTCGTAATTGGGCTTCTTGGAGACTAACACTGTTTTATTGGTCCCCACAGACTCAGCTCAGTGACTCGGAAAGGAAGGAGGGAGAGAAGCCAGAGAGGCGTACAGAGGGTGGAAGAAGAAATGTTAATGGGGTGGCGTTAGGAAAATAAAGAATGGCAGACACCTAGCTCTTTGCCTCCGAAATTGCTGTAATTGGCACAGATTTCCTTTTCCCGTTTTAGCTTCCATCCCAAGAAGCAGAACTGCTGCTGAAAGAGGGGAGAGGAGGGAGCCTCATTACCCCCACCCCCACCAAGTTCCACCAGAGAAGAGCTGAGACTGGGAGCCCCTCCTTCCTCAGTTCTTCTCTTAGCCCTGATCTGAGGGTGCACCTTCCTCCCCCTTGGATCTGCCCCGGGAACAGGGCTGATGGGAGGGCACCCCTCCAGCAGCCCTGCTGTGTCTGGCATGAAAGTCCCCTCTCGCTTTCTGGCTGTGGATACTGTCCAGGCTGGCGCCCTTCCTTGGGAGTCCGATTGTCATTTAGACCCCATGAAAGGCCCTTACAACTCGCGCATTCACTGCTCCGCATTGTCCCTGCCCATTCACTGGCATTCACGGGGATAATCCCTCCTGCGCCACGTGCATGGCGGCGCGTGCACACGCGCTCAGACCCGTGTTCCATTAGCGCTCAGACCCGTGTTCCATTAGCCGTGAGGACACTCGACATAAAGGGCAGCGCTGCCTGGATGCGCTCCGCCCGCCCCCTGGCAGCTGGGGCAGCTGGTGCGCTGTTATTTCGAGAAGCCGCAGGAGAACTGGGGGCCTCCGCAGGGCAGGCTGGGAGGAAGGGGCAGGGGCATCCCCCCAGCTCCCTCTCTAAACACCGGCAGCTACCTCACTCCCGACCGACGCTGCTTCCCCTTGCAAGTGCCAGTTAGTTCTAGAAAACACAATATACACATACCAAAGAAAACACTCAAGTTATAGCCTCATTGACAATAAATATCAACAATATCAGGATATAAAACAATTATTGTCCAAATACTGACAAGTGCCAGTTAGTTCTAATCCAGCCTCTGCCTTCCTCTCAGCTGTCAGCCTGGCACCCAAAGGTGTCTACAGGCTGGCTCTCAAGGACCTTCCAGGCTCATCTGCTGCTTCCTCCCTCCACAGAGCTCCACCCCCACCATCCAGGGCTGCTTCTGCAATCTGGAGCAATGGCGGAATGCTTGTTCTGTCTCAGCAGCTCGGAGGAATCACTCTTTCCACGTTTTTTAAGGTAATGGTTAACAAGACAGCTGTTAGGGCGGCGAAGAAGTCATTAGAGGAAGCAGGGCAAATGTCAGACCAAGAAGGAGACAGAGGCGAGAGGGAGTGGTCTATTCTACCACTCGTCTGTCAAACCGGAGGCCTGCTTCCCCCGCCCAGGCCTGGCCTCAGGGTCCGGCTCATTCTCCCAGAGGTCAGGACCCCAATTCTTCCCTGAGCACTGAGGCCCCACGAGAGGCTCCCAAGACCTACTCTAGTCCTGCCCTCCCATAGGAGACACCCCTGATGCCCACCGCCTGAAGGCCCACATGCCTTCTAGGCAATACCCTCAACGGTCACGGACCGGGCCCTCCATGTGCACATATTGCAGCCACGAGGTGAAATCCCAAATTTCTGGAGGGAAGAGGTGGAGCTCACACCCCGCAACCCTCCAGAGCACTGGTGGGAAAGGCCTGCACCTGAGCAGCCGCTCCCCAAGCTCACAGGCTTCTGGTCGGTGGGTGCAGATGCCCGGCTGCTAGCAGAGTGAGAAAAATCTGTCCTCTCCCCGGACAGTGGGACTTCGTGGGCCGTGGCTCTTGAACGGGGCATTTTGTAACCAAAGAAGTATAAGCTTTTGGGTCAGACAGATGTGGACGGCACGAGGCTTGGCTGCTGCCCAGCCGTAAGGTCTCGGGGAAGCTGCTTAGCTCTGAACTCCAGTGTTTCTGTGTGCATTTGTAAACTGCTATTGGGTTTGCAGCCTTGGCATATCACAAGTGGGGCTAGATCGTTCTCTGTTGTGCGAGGCTGGCCTGTGTATTTAGGAAGTTTAGCAGCATCCCTGGCCTCTATCTACTAGATGCCAGCTATACCTACTCTCCATCCTTCTGCATCCCAGTCGTGACAAAACTGTCGTAGACACTGCAAATGGTCCCTGGAGACAAGGTCTTTCTCAGCTGAAAAGCACTAGCATGTGCGCCCTGGGGTTGTCCTAAAGATCAGACAATGCGATCGTACGGGTAAAGTGTCTGACACACAGAGTAGGTGCTCAGGGAAGGTTAGTCCCATTTGGTATTTTAAATAAAATCGGGCAGTTTCCTTCCATCCTCACCTGCCATGCATGTCCCTGGGCCTCGGAAGTGGGTGGAGCGGGACAGCTCGGGGGAAGAGCTCAGTGGAAGGTGTCTGAGCCCAACCACCACTCCAGTGGCTTCGCTGGTCTCAGGGGAGACGGCTCAGCGAGGCCCAGCTGGGTCTCAGGAGTGTCTTGGGGGGGGGGGGAAAGAGGTGGCGTAGCGGGAGGTCCAGAAAGGTCTCTACAGAAAGCCTTTTCTGAGAAGGCAGCCTGTTACCGCTTCACTCCCTCCTCCCCACCGGGCTGCTCTGGGGAGACACACGGCTCTTTCTAGACGAGGGACTCCAGCCTGCATAGAGTAGCAGCTTGTGCCAGCAAGGGGAGCATGTGGAAGACACAGCTGAGAAGCTGGCTTGGCTGGGGCACAGGGGGGAAGGGCCCGGCACACCGGCTGAAAACTGCAGGCCTCAGGACAGACTGCCTGCCCACCGAGCCCTCCGCACTTCTGGCCTTCCAAGCTGCCACGTCTTGCCTGCCCAGCTCCAGGCCTCGCCACGGGGCAGGGACAGAGGAAGGGGAGAGGTCTCTGGAGGCTGTAGTTCCTTTGTCCCAGGGACATCTTCCAAGTCCAGAACTGGATTGTATGAGCGTCAAAACGAACCCAACACGGGAATCTCAGTGTTGCCCAAGCGATAGCCACCCCACCTCCTCCGGTCGGTTTTTTAAATGGTGGAGTAGAATGGCCATGAGGGGCCTGAACTTTCTCCTCTGGACCAGTGACTGGTTGTGTGGTCCTGAGTGAGTCATTCTCCCCTGCGCTCCCCGCATCATCTCCCTGGGGCAGCGGCAGGACTGCTCTCTCAGATACAGACACTTTGAGAGGCTCTGGCGAGATCAACGACCAAACACACTTTGAGAAGAGAGAGAGGATTGTTGGTGTCCGCCGCCACTGCCAAGTGCAGCCTCATGCTGAGGGAGCACAGGGCACAGCAGAGCCATTAAAAGGGAGTCACCGGGTGAAAGGACTGAGCTAACAGGACGAGCGGAGCCAAGGCGGTCACCTCTGGGAGGCCGGAGGGAGCGGCCCTCGGAAGGTTAATGAGCTCAGAGTGTAACAGGAGGGGAGCCAGCCCACGGCCCTGGAAGAGGGGGTCCAGTGGAGCAGATGCAGGACCGTTTATTGGTTTGGGTTTAGATTTAATCATGAGATTAGCTGCCTGATCTGTGACTCCCTCCTCTGCCCTGCTCCCTCCTCCCTCTCTGAGGGTCTGCATCATCCCAGGCCCAGCCCGTGGGCACGACCTTCAGGATGGACTGCTGCCTCCCATTCTGCACGAAGGTCTTCTAAACGCAGATTTCAACACTCGCATCCCTTATCTTCCCGATAACCTTTTGTGCTCCCATGGCCGGGCTCATCAAGACCAATGCCGCCATCTGCTCGTGTTAGAAAAACCTCTCCATGAAGCGGTGAAACCTACCTGACCACTTCCTTCCTCATGGAGAGACTTCGGCCGGCCGGGCCTTTTCACGCTGAGCCCTTTCCTCATCTCTGGGAATGACCTTGCATGTGACCTCATGTGCAGTGAGGATCAATACACCACCATTACAACCCACTCAGGTCTCTCCAACCTTCCTCAAGGCCCATCCAAGATGGTTTTCTCCTGTTGCTTCTCTCCATAGGGATTCTCCCTCCTTCAACTGGGCGGGCAAGTCCTGCCCTCCAGGGTTCACTGACCTTCTCATCCTGATGTCCCCCCTCCCTAAGTGCACCTTTTGTATGAGTCCCTGTCCTGCCTCAGTTCGTTTGCACACAGACAGGAGTTAGTGAGCCCCGTGCAATATGCCTGGGCTTTATCCATGACCTCATTGAATCCTTGCAATAAATGTAGCAAAGTGTCTGGATTCAAGGTCTGTATACAAAAAACAGTTGCCCTTCTATACACTAGCACCAAATTTAAAAAAAATTTTAAATGTACCATTTAGAAAATGTATATGCCTGGGAATAACTAACATTGTACATGATCTCTACACTGAAAACTGTAAGGTACTGTTATGGTAAATTAAAGGGAATCTAAGCAGAGGCAGACATATGTCAGGTTCATGGATTCGGAAGACTTAATATTCTAAAGAAGTTCATTCTCTCCGAATCGATCTACGGGATCAATACAGCCCCAATCAAGATCCCAGCACTTATATAGGGTTATCTCCCAAAAATGTATTCACACACTTTGAATAATTATAAAGGCAATGTTTATTAAAATACATTTCATTTTCAAAACTGAGCTATCAGCTGTTAAAGAATGTATACATTTTGGGGGGACACCCTGTAGAGTGAAATGCGAAGGGACAGGAATAACGAAGACCATCTTGAAAAGAACAAAGCTGGAGGGTGCATGTTACCAGATTTCAAGACTATGAAGTGAGAGTAATGAAGACAATGTCAGATTGACAAGCAGCTAGAGAAACTGACCACTGGGGCAGAAGAGAGTCCAGAAACAGTCCTGCCACCTGATTTATGACAAAGGGGACAGTGCAGAGCAGTGGGAAAACAAAGTTACGTTTATTGATTGCTGCTGGTTAACTGGTATCCATTTATTTTAAAAAAGGAAATTTTGACTCCTACTTCACCCTACACACAAATAGTTCCAGATGACTTGTAGATAGAAATATGAAAGGTAACATGCTAAAGCTTCTAGAAGGAAACCTAGAAGGGGCAACTTCTTGGCCTTTGGATAGAGAAAAATTTCTTAAACCAGGACATCAAAAACATTAACCACACAGGAAAAAATATTGACAAATTAAGAAGTTCTCCTCCTCAGAGGTCACCACTGACATTAAACGGCAAAACGGAGTGGAAGGGGGTGTTTCTAAGGCACATACATATCTGACAAAGGACTCCCATCCGAATACCAAACAGAGCTCATGTAAATCTCTAATGAAAAGGCAGAAACCAAATTAAAAATGAACAAGAGAATTTAAATAGGCACTTCATAAAACGGAATATGCAAAAGGCAAAAAAAATGTATAGACAGGCACTCATTAGGATAATTCAAATTAAAAGCGTGATTAAATACCACTGCACAGCCATTACAGCGGGTAAATGAAAAAGCCCCATGACATCAAGTTTTGGCGAGGACGTCTCACAGCGCTGGGGGCAGGGCAGACGCCCTCCACCTCACTGAGAGAGGTTGGCAGATGCACACCTTATGCCCCAGCGATTCCACTTCTAGGTGTGCACCCAAGGAGACACATTCCTGCATTTACTAAAACGTTTACTAAAAGACCTAGCATCATTATGTGTAAGCATCCCCGACCAGAAACACCTGGAAACCTCAATCCTATCCCCAGTGGAATATTTGTACAGCAGCACATTACGGAGCTATGAGAATGCTAGAACTACGGTTGCACACAACCACAGGACCAGCCTCCCCAAGGATGCATGCATGAGATTCTCTTAAGAAGATGTTTACAGAGAGAGAAGCATTGGTGCCAGGGGGAAGGGTGGACGTATTCTGAAGAGGAGCAGAGGGGTTCCTGGAGTACCATTATGTTCTATCTTCTGCCTCGGGTTTTATTTGCGTGAGAACTGTGAAAAATCATCTGACTGTCCATCCACGATTTGTACTTATTTCTGTATGTGTATTATCCTATATAATAAAAGGCTAATATGCAAATCGACCAAACAGCAGAACGACTGGTTGCTATGACATGCACTGACCACCAGGGGGCAGATGCTCAATGCAGGAGCTGTCCCCTGGTGGTCAATGTGCTCCCACAGGGCTCATGGCTGGCAGCCATCAGTCGGACACATCCCCTTAGGGCTCTGCACCCTCTCACAGTCTGGGCTGAGGACCCCCCTCCGAGTGCATGAATTTTGTGCACTGGGCCTCTACTACTTTAATAAAAATTTCACTTAAATTTCTATAAGGTGGTTTATTTCTTTCCTCCCCATTTACCAGTGAGGAGACTGGGGTCAGAGAGAACAAGGAACTGGTCCCAGGCCACCTGAGGATGGGAGGTGGAGAAGGATTCAAATCCACCTGAGTGGGCCCCTAAGCACTGTCTCCTGACTTGGGAACAGGGCTGCTCTCTCCTTCAGTCACTCAGTTCCTCACAGGGCCTTTGCACCCTCAGTCAGGAACCCTGATCTTCCTGCTTTGTGTGCCCATTGTTGTTAGCACAGGGCTGCACACTACAGCCCAGTGACGCTCGGAGCTATGGGCTGAATGTTTCTATGCCTCCAAATTCACACGTTGAAGGCCTAACCCCAAGTTGGTATTTGGGGTGGGTGGGTGATGGGGTCAGATGAGGTCTCAAGGACGGAGCCCCTTGATGGGATTAGTGCCCTTATAAGAAGAGGAAGAGACCAGGACCCTCTTTCTCCGCCAGGAGGACACAGTAGGAAGGTGGCCATCTGCAAACCAGGAAGTGGGCTCTCAGCAGACACCAAATCTGCCAGCACCTTGATCTGAAACCTCCCAGCCCCCAGGCCCATGAGAAATGAATGGTTATTGTGTCTGTCGCCCACTATGGTATTTTGTTATAGCAGCCTGAGCTGACTAAGACAAAGAAGAGGAAGGCTGGAAGCTAAATTTATAAACTCACCCACCTGCCCTTTTTCCCTCCCTCCCTCTCCTGGCTCTAAAAAGTTGTTCCCAAGCTTGCCAAGGCTCTTGACTATGTCTCCTAACTTGGCGGAAAGGTGTCACTTTTAGGATGGGACTGGCAGGTGGCTTCAGCAGTGCTCCCAGACCTGGGGGTCTCCTTCCCTCAGCTGCTTCTCATGAGACCCTTCCAGGCACAGGGCACTGGACGGCAATGTCTGCTCAGCTCTCACTCCTCCTGCTCCCAGGGCTTAGTCCAGGCTCCTCCAGCTCCCTCTCAGCCTCGCAGCTCTTTTCTCCAAGAAAAGAGGTGGTGGGGGGTGGTGGGGGGGAGGAAGCATGTTGGCAGATCGCTGAGCAGCTGAGCAGGGCTTCCTTGCCGCGGCCTCCCCCTCCCTCCCCCGCACAGCTGGGGATCCTTAAGTCTCTGTCTCCATGAAGAACCAGGGCCTGGAAGCTGTCGGGAGTCTCCTCTGGAAAAGCTGATCACCAGCCCCCCCACGGCTCAGGAATAGGGGTGCTGCTGCCCAGGAAAGGCTGTGGGAGCTGCCCTCCCCTCCCATCTCCTCTGCCAGAGGAGGACGTCCAAGCAGGACCAGAGGCCAGTGATGCTTCCTCTTCAGCTCCCAGTGCTGAGCATTTCCTCAGGTTTGGACTAAACACCATGCACACATGATCTGGTGCAAGCTGCACCCCAAAGCACCCTGAGAGGGAGGCAGTGCTGTGATCCCCACCTGACAGACCCACAGATGAGGCCTCAGGTTTATACTAGCACGTGCAGTGCCTGGCTTTGACCCCAAGTTGTGGTGAGTTGCTACTCTGGTTCTTTATCTCCAGCAGTAGACTCACCCCTGACGGTGGTCCCCCTGGCCCCTCTCCATCCATCTCCCCGCAGGCCTGCAGCTCCTCCAGACCCCACCCTCACTCTGCCCTGTAGCCCAGCCCCTGCTTCATCACTCCCTGTGCTGTGGGTTCACCCTAGTCTTCGGCCGCACTGCAGCCTCCCCACACTTCTGCTTCCTCC
>PVJC01006057.1:0-56511 GCA_004026665.1 Murina feae | reverse complement strand
TGTTCCTTTAAGGCGGCCTTCTAACTACTAACGAAGCCTCTGCTTCACCTCGCAGCGTCTATAATGAAACAATTGTTACTTTTACGGGTTAGGCGGGAGCTGCTCTCTCCTTCAGCTCCGGAGGATTCTATGATTGTTACAATGTTTCAAAAAGCTGTGTTTCGCTAGAGGCAGTTTAATCGGAGCTGAGCTGAAGGGCTCAGCTTCACTTTCGCTGCTGCCGCAATGGAAAGGGCTGTTTACTCAGGTTCGTGAGTGGCGGCCGCCATGTTGGCCGGGCTAATTTGCATACAGCCGCTCTGATTGGCTGGTGGGCGTGGCTTACCCTGTCTCGGAGAAACGGTTAATTTTAATATTTCGCTTTTATTAGTTTAGACTAGGAGCCCGGTGCACGAAATTCGTGCACTGGGGGGGAGGGGGGCGTTCCTCAGCCCAGCCTGCCCCCTCTCACATATTGAGAGCCCTCAGGAGGTGTACTACTGATGGTTTAGGACTGCTCCCTGATACCCTTGGGGTTAATCAGGGGAATCCACCAGCCCCATCACCCCAGTCACTGCAGCCAACAAGGTGTTTTCATCAACACCGACTCCAGTCCCTTCACTATGAAAAAATGACAACTTTCTTTAGGCATTTTCAAGATGTGTCTTTCATAGAACATGACATTTCTTTCTTTTTGTTTTTCAATCCTCACCTGAGGATATGTTTTCATTGATTTTTAGAGAATGTGGAAGAGAAGGGAAAAACAGAGCGAAACATCAAAGTGAGAAGAACACTTTGATTCGTTGCCTCCTGCATGAGCCCTGTCCTGGGCCCCAGCCAGGGAGGAGCCTGCAACCTAGGTACATGCCCTTGGTCAGAATTGAACCCAGACCCTGCAGTCAGCCGGCTGAGGCATTATGCACTGAGCTAAACTGGCTAGGGCAGAATATGACATTTCTTAGCCCTCCAGCAGCGGACCTTCATTTTTTTTTCTCCAGGAGTGTGGTGGAAACACCCTAGATCGCCTTTAAGGATTCTTATTACCCAAGTTACTAAGAATATTACCAGTGGCATACAGGGAGCTTAGCCAATGAGCAATCAGAAAAGGTGTTTCCTTTGTAGTTCACTCCGATCACTGGCTCCATCCCTGCCCCTCCAATCCCAGCTCCACCCCTGCCCAGGCCTGTAGCCTCTGGCTGAGGATGCAGGCCTGGGCAGGGGACCCGCAGACCCCTGGGATCACTGGCTCTGCCCATGCCCAGGCCTGCAGTCTCTGCCTGAGGCTACAGGCCTGGACAGAAGACACCCAAGCCTTCCCAATTGCCAGCTTTACATAGTCCAGGCCTCTGCGATCACCGGCTCTGATCCTGCCCCCTGCCATTGCCGGCTCTGCTCTTGCCCTGCTGGCAGCCTCTGGCTAAGGCTGTAGGCCTGGGCAGGGGAACCCCAGACCCCTGCTTTGCCAGCTCCACTGCTGCCCAGACCCCTGTGATTGTAGGTTCCGCCCCTGCCCCTCCAATTTCCGGCCTTGCCCCTGCCCAGGCTTGAGGCCTCTGGCCCAGGCCTCATGCCTGGGTAGGGCACCCTCATACCCCTCCGATCACCGGCTCCACCCCTACCCACTCCGATCACTGGCTCCACCCTTGCCCATGCCTGAGGCCTCTGGCGAAGTCCTCTGGCCTGGGCAGGGGACCCCCAGCCCCTCTGATCACCTGTTCCGCGCCTCGGGCCCCCCGCCTCTCCTGCCACCTGCCTGGCTAACAGGCTTGACCACTTCAGTGGCAGGGTTGAGCTGGACTGGGCATCGCCATCTTGTGGCTCTGGGGGTGGCCATCTTTGTGATGGAGTGATACCTAATTTGCATATTACTCTTTTATTAGCTAGTATAATTATATCCCTAATTATTTAATGTTATTGAAACTATTGTAAATGATTGAGTTTTGTTAAATTTTCTTTCCTAACTGTCCATTGCTAATATATAGAAATACAATTTGGCCCTCATCAGTTTAGCTCAGTGGATAGAGCGTCAGCCTACAGGCTAAAGGGTCACAGGTTTGATTCCAGTCAAGAGTATGTACCTCATTTGCAGACTCAATCCCCGGCCCCAGTCGGGGCATATGCAGGAGGCAATCAATCAATGTGTCTCTCTCTCACATTGATGTTTCTCTCTCTCTCTCTGTCTCTCCCCTCCCTCCCACTCTCTTGCTAAAAATCAGTGGGAAAATACCTTCATGTGAGGATTAATAACAACAACCAAAAGAAATACAATTTGTATTTTGACCTTTCTTCCTGCCATCTCACCACTTCTAAGTCTTAATGTTTTCCAAGTATATGACCTTGGTGTGTATAAATAAAGATGTTTTCTGTCCTCCTTTCCTGAATTTCGTTTATTTCGTTTTCTTTATGGCTCTGGTTAGGAACTCCAGTCAATACTGAATAGAAGTGGCTAGAGCATGAACCTTGCCTTAGACCCCATTTGAGGTAGAAAGTGTTCAGTCTTTTAAAATTAAGTATGATGACAGCTGTAGATTTTTAACGGATGTCCTTTATCACGTGTAGGAGGTTTTTACATCTAGTTTGCTGCAAGTTTGTATCATAAATATTGAATTTTGTCAACTGCTTTTTTTTTTGGCATATATACTGAGATGAGCACATGGTTTTTCTTCTTTATTCTGTTAATATGATGACTTTTTTTTTTTTCATAACTAAAAAAACCCTGTTAGACCTCTCTGCATAACAGGAGAATATGAATAGTGACAACTCAACCAAATATTCAAAACAACAGACCCTCCTTCCTCTTAACCAGCACTACCATCTCGAACATTTTTTTAGTAAAATGCACAAAAGCCTTACACATAATATTGCAGGTAAGTGAGTATTATTTACTGTCATCACATAATCCTCCAACAGTTGCTCAAATACAGACTACATGCAAAAATACTCCTCAGGAAAACACAAATTAATGGCAAGAAAATCCATGTGGATGGTGATATCTGAGTCCAGTGGGCACTTCCCCGTTGGAGTTAGGCCAGAAAAGAGCATCAGCATCATGGACCAGCCAGGCATTTGGGTCTTCTTTATTTTTAAAAATATTTTTAAACATCTTTATTGTTGAAAGTATTATTTATGTCTCCTTTCCCACCATTGAATCCTTCTAGCCCATCCCCACCCACTACCCCAGACCTTCACCACCCTACTGTTTGTGTCCATGGGTTATGCATATATGCATACAAATTCTTTGGGTAATTTTTTTAAAAAAGAAGAAGAAAGGGGGGAGATGGAGAAGAGGGAAGAAGAAGAAAAGGAGGAGGGGGGAAAAAAATAATGTTAGGGCAGAGAGTGTCTTCTGGCTCAGTCTCCAGCAAAGTGGCTCTGTCCATCAGTGGAGATGACCAATAATATAGCTAGACTTGAACCTTCTTTCTGCTAAACTGGTGACTGTCCTGCCTTAGCAGGTCTTCATTTCCTTTCTTCATTCATTCAATAGTCATTGTGTAGCTGCCATGGGCTATGGGCACTGCCCCAGATAAACTATTAACTTTTTAGTTTTGCCTTTTCCAGAGTGTCATTTAAGTTGGAATCATATAGCTTTTTCAGACTTGCTTCTTTTATTTATCAATATGCATTTAAGTTTCATTCATGTTTTCTATGGCTTGATAACTTATACAATATTCCACTGTAGATATGTACCAGTTTATGGTACTGAAGGATATCTTGGTTGCTTCCAGTTTGGAGCAATTACTAATGAAGTTGCTGTAAACTCTCATGTGCAGGTTTTTTCGACTCATTTTGGTAAATATCTACAAGCACTATTGCTCATTCATATGATAAGAATATTTAGCATTGTAAGAAACTTCAAAGCTATGCTCCAAATAGGCTACAGCACTTTTCATTATCACCAGCAACAAGCGAGAATTCCTCTACTTCACATCTTCGCCAGCTCTGGTAGTGTCACGTTTTTGGATTTTAGTCATTCTAATAAGTGTGTAGTGATACCTCATTGTTGGTGTAATGTGCATTTCCCTGATGACATATAAAGTTGAAGGTTTTCATGTATGAATTAGCCATTTGCATATCTTCTTTGGTGAGGTTGCTATTCAGGTCTTTTGGCCATTTTTTAATTCGATAGTTCATTTTCTTACTGTTGAGTTTGAGAGTTCTTTGTATGTTTTGGGATAGCATTCCTTTATCAGATGTGTTTTCCAAATACCAGGTGTATTGATTAATAATGCTGATTTTTTTTTAATAGATGGAGTTACACATATGTTGATATATATGTGATTTCATATGTATGCTATTTTGTTGTGTGAACAAGCTTAAAAACTTCATATGTCAAATTTTCTAAAGGTGTTAAGATCATATTGTTACGCTTAAAAATGTCCATTTTCATGCCAAAAAAAGAGCATTTGCAGGAAGTTTTAATTCATTACTTTATTTTGAAGCAAAGTGCTGCTGAAAGTGCTACTTCGGGAAGCTTATGGTGAACATGCTCCATCTCAAGATACTTATGAACGCTGGTTTAAACGCTTTAAAAGTGATGATTTTGATGTGAAAGACAAAGAATGTCCAGGTCAATATGAACCACCACGCTTTGATCATGAAACAACCAGAATGGGCCAGAGGACACCGCAAAGTAATTTTGCTTCATGATGACACACCATTACACACTTCAAAACCAGTTAAAGACATGTTAAACGATCTTGCCTGGGAAGTATTAACCCACCCGCCATATTCACCAAACCTTGCTCCTTCAGATTACCATTTGTTCTGATCAATGGCACATGCACTTTCTGAGCAGCACTTTAAAACATACGAAGAAGTGGAAAATTGGGTCTCTGAATGGTTTGCCTCAAAACAAGAAAAGTCCTATTGGGACAGTACCCACAAATTACCTGAAAGATAGAGGAAATGTGTACCGTAGCTGGCAATGGACATTACTTTGAATAAAGCACTTTTGATGTTTCTTTTGAAATTAGTGTTTTCTTTGATTACAAAATCCGCCTTAACCGGTACACCTGGTATTTTCTCTCAGTCTGTGGTTTTCTTTTCATTCTCTTAACAATGCCTTTGTAGAGCAAAGGTTTTTAGTTTTAACAAAATCCCACTTATCAATTTTAATTTTATGCTTTTGTTGTTGTATCTAAAATTCATCACCAACCCCCAGAACTTCCTAGATTTCTCCTATCTTATCGTCTAGAAGTTTATAGTTTATCATTTTGTATTTAGATCTATGACCCACTTTGAGTCATTCTCAAAGAGAGACTTGGATTACATTTGCTTCTGCCAAGTGCCTAAGTGGACCTGCATTCTAGGACCACCTGGATCCAATGTTAATGTCTGAGATTTCCTAGATTACCCAAAGATCTTGCAACCACACAGCAATCCATGCAAGAACTGGTTTATTTCTGTTTCACCTTCATACCCCACCCAAGGATGGGTCTCAATCCACTCTGCCAGCCCAAAGTATAAGTAGGTTACCAAGGACAACAACTCTGGTAGACGCTGACACTTATGCCCCCATAAGTCTGCTTGGCCCTGCAAGGCTATCAAAAACACTGCACTGCTGTTTAGTTGCTTTTATTTGAAAGGCATGTAGGCAAATACCAGATTAACCTCTCTAGTTGCCATCTTCTCTTGGATTACTAATTTGGTATTTCTCCAGTGCCTTCAAGCACAGATTTTTTTTATTATTATTCTTGTGTTATTTTTTAAATTTTGTTGTATTGCTTATTTTAAATTACAAAGAGTATTACATATGTCTTTCCCCCCGCCCCTTGACCTCCCACTGGCCTCCCCTACCCCCCAGTGTCTTGTGTACACTGGTTATGCTTATATGCATGCATAAAAGTCCTTTGGTTGATTTCTTATTCTCCCTCCCCCCAACCCTGCCCGGCCTTCCTGCTATAGTTTGACAGTCTGTTTGATGCTACTCTACTTCTGTATCTATTTTTGTTTATCAATTTACAGTGGTTTTTATTATCCATAAATGAGTGAGGTCACGTGATATTTTTCTTTCATTGACTGGCTTATTTCACTTAGTCAGTCAACGAATAATGCTCTCCAGGTCCATCCATGCTGTTGCAGATGGTAAGAATTCCTTCTTTTTTTTTTTTTTTTTACAGCAGCATAGTATTCCATTGTGTAGATGTGCCACAGTTTTCTAATCCATTCACCTGTTGATTCCAAATCTTAGCTATGATAAATTGTGCTGCTGTGAACATAGGGATGAACAAAGAAACATAACCTTTCTGATTGGTGTTTCTGGTTTCCTGGGATATATTTCTAAGTGGGATCACTGGGTCAAATGGGAGTTCCATTTTTAACTTTTTGAGGAAACTCCATACTGTCCTCCACAGTGGCTGCACCAGTCTGCATTCCCACCAGCAGTGCATGAGGGTTCCTTTTTCTCTGCATCCTCTCCAGCATTTGTTTGTTGATGTGTTGATGATAGCCATTCTGACAGGTGTGAGATGGTACCTCATTGGTGTTTTGATTTGCATCTCTCAGATGATTAGTGACTTTGAGCATGTTTTCATATGTCTCTTGGCCTTCTGTATGTCCACCTTCTAAAGGTGTCTATTTAGATCCTTTGCCCATTTTTTGATTGGGTTATCTTCCTTTTGTTAAGATGTATGAGTTCCCTGTAAATTTTTTAGATTTGACCCTTATTGGATATAACATTGGCAAATATGTTCTCCCATGCAGTGAGCTTTCTTGTTTTGTTAATGGTTTCTTTTGTTGTGCAGAAGCTTTTTATTTTGATGTAGTCCCATTTGTTTATTTTCTCTTTAGTTTCCAATGCTCTAGGAGCTGTATTGGTGAAGAAATTGCTTCGGCATATGTTTGAGATTTTATTGCCTTTCGATTCCTCTAGTATTTTTATGGTTTACCATCTTACATTTAAGTCCTTTATCCATTTTGAGTTTATTTTTGTGTATGGTGTAAGTTGGTGGTCTAGTGTCATTTTTTTTCCATGTATCTGTCCAATTTTCCCAATATCATTTATTGAAGAGACTATCTTGACACAACTGTGTGTTCTTGCCTCCTTTGTCAAATATTAATTGAGCGTATTAGTTTGGGTCGATTTCTGGGTTCTCTACTCTGTTCCATTGATCTATATGTCTGTTCTTGTGCCAGTACCAAGCAGTTTTGAGAACAGTGGCTTTGTAATACAGCTTGATATCTGGTACTGCGATCCCACCTACTTTGTTCTTCTTTCTCAGGATCGCTGTGGCTATTCGGGAAAGCATAGGTTTTTAATATTTTGTTAAGTCTCAACTGTCCTCAGTTATATAGGAATCAGAACAGGATTCTGCACCCTTTGAATCCCACAAATATTTTACCTCCTGTAGTTCATTACACCGTGTATATGTTCTCTACCCTACCTCTGTTAGAATGCTATGATCAGGGCTAATTTAAACCCAGAATAATTATTTGTTCAATTGAACCAACAGTCTTTTCTGATACTAATGCTAATTATTCATGTCAAAATATCGTTGTTTTATTATTTTAAAAATTTAAATTGTTTATTGTTTAAAATATTACATATGTCTCCTTTTCTTCCTATTGATCTCTCCCTGGCTGCTCCCACCTCCCAGCACATGCCTCCATCCCCGTACTGTCAGTGTCCATGGATATGCTTATATGCATGCATACAAGGTCTTTGGTTGATCTCTAATCCCCCACCTCCCCTCCTTCCCTCTGAGGTTTGACAGTCTGTTCCATGCTTCTATGTCTCTGGATCTATTTTTGTTCATCAGTTTATATTGTTCATTATATTCCACAAATGAGTTAAGATCATGTGATATTTATCTTCTCCAACTGGCTTATTTAGCTTAGCATAATGCTCTCCAGGTCTATCCATGCTGTTGTGAATGGTAAGAATTCTTTCTTTTTCACAAAAATCTCATTGTTTTAAATCAATAAAAAAAATTTTCTTATATAATCATCACTAAAAATCTTTCCTTGTCCCTGCAAAAAAAGGCCTTATCTATTTTAATGTCTTTTTAAACAATTTAACTCTGTGTCACATATTTGATTTCAAGATGATCTTTATATTTTACAGATTTTTATGGCATAACACACACACACACACACACACACACACACACACCAACATATAAACATGATTTAACATTCATTTTATTTTGAAAATTTCATGATACTTCTTAGAAACTATCAATAGGATAGATTCCTAATTAAACCACTAAGCTATATACACTGGATAGAAAGACACCAGAACATTTCCGTGTATAAAGAATTACTGATTTTTAAAAAATGTGCTCTTGTGCCTCTTTTCATTTCAGTGTTTCTCCTTCACTTTGTAGCCACATATGGAGTTGCTTATGATTTCTTTACCTTTTTCTTTCGGAAAGAATTAAATATATTATAAGGTTGTCAGTCTGTTCAGAAACCTCTAGGAACCAAGATCAAGGGAAAGAAGATCCACTTAAGGGAACTCACATTTTCCTGAGTAGCAGAGATACTTTTTTGGTTGCAAATTTTAGGGACTACAGCCACATCAATAATTGTTCCTTTCCTCCCAAATTTGGCCAGGATGCCAGCACTTACACTTCTATAACAGCATGTATTTCCTCTTTCTTAACAGGTCTGATGCTATTTGTTCAATGTGTGCCTTCCTTGCTGGAGCTGAAACTCTTAGTGCCAAGGACAATTTCTATATTGACGTAAGGGTAACATTTAGCATTTTAGGTGTTTCCTTACTCCAAAAGCTAAATTATATTGTCCCTCATAACCCCAGAGTCAAGTATGCCTAATCATTCTGGATTCCTTAACCCTCACCCAACACATCTTAGACTCTGACATATAATGCATGTGGTTATAGCCTGTCTTGATCGCATCTCAGAAACGAAAGCTATAACCAGCATCAGTGGTCAGGGGCTGATCGAGTTTCTCCTTTCTTTTGGCACTAAGTATCCCTTTGATACCCAATAAAATGCTCACTGGTAACAAAATCAGCCTTCAATTATTCAGGAGTTGGTCATTCAGATCCCCTGCTTCTCATATTCTTTTTCCCACATATTCTCTAATTTTTGGGCCTCTCACTGGTAAATATGACGTCAAAGGCTGGCCAGAGCAAGGGGGATGACTCCTACTAGTGAACTTTGTGATTGACTAGAAATTCCAGTGGAACACACAGAGGTGGTGGGTGGCTGAAACTCTATGTAAAAGGTTGGAGAACTTTTCTGATGATATCAATTAATCTAAGAAGGACACAGAAAAGAAAGCTGGTCCAGTCAATAATCACAGTTAACACTACAATCCTATGATGCTACTATTTTGTCCTCACATTTTCTAGGTGATGATACTAGACAGTCTGAGCTCCTCCATCTATTCAATCTGGGAATCAGGACATACTACTTCCTCTCTCTGAGCCTCATGTCATCCTGTATAATAAAGAGGTAATATGCAAATCGACCATCATGCCCTTGTACAAGATGGCCTCCCCCATGTGGTCAAAGATGGCCACCACAAGATGGCCCACAGGGGCGGGCAGCTGTAGTCGATAAGGCCAGCAGGGGAGGGCAGTTAGGGGCAACCAGGCCAGCAAGGGAGGGGCAATTGAGGGGAACCAGGATGGCAGGAGAGGAGAGTTAGGGGCAACCAGGCCAGCAAGGGAGGGGCAATTGAGGGGAACCAGGATGGCAGGAGAGGAGAGTTAGGGGCGACCAGGACAGCAGGGGAGAGAAGTTAGGGGTGACCGGGTCAGCAGAGAAGGGCACTTGGGAGCAATCAGGCCAACAGGAAAGGGCAGTTGGGGTAATCAGGCCAGCAGAGGAGCAGTTAGGCGTCAATCAGGCTGGCAGGGAAGGGTTAGGGGGTGATCAGGCTGGCAGGCAGAAGCGGTTAGGGGTAATCAGGCAGGAAGGCAAGTGAGTGGTTGGGAGACAGCAGTCCCAGACTGTGAGAGGGATGTCTAAACTGGCAATCGGACATCCCCCAAGGGGTCCCATATTGGAGAGGGTGCAGGCTGGGCTGAGGGACACCCCCCCCCCCCGACCATGCACGAATTTTATTCACTGGGCCTCTAGTCATTAATAAAATAGAAACAGTAACCTGACAGGACCACAGCATTAATACCAAGAATAAAATGTATGAAACTGCTTTGTAATATAGAGAAGCCGTCGAATTTTATATCATTACCAACATTAATTGCTTTTTCACAATTTAAGTTTTACATTAGAAAGATGATTTTTCTTCTCAAGGGGACAGATGTTTCACATGGGTTATTGTAAGGGATAAAATCCTGGATTTTTACACTCTTAGTCAGTACGCATGCCACACTCCATAACAGTGCTTACCTTGGGAGGTTTCCTTAATGATGGAAACAAAACATTTCAACAGCAGAAGTAGAGAGGGTTGTCAACACAGCAGCCACATCAGAAGGTAGCAATGAAAGAGAAAAAACGTAAGAGAAACTCAGCATCCTGATAACATGATCTGAATGATACTGCAACTTCAAAAAGATCAGAGGCCAAATTCATTTCACTGCTTGAAGTGATAAATTCTTACGTTTGCTCAAAAATATAGTACAGGCATAATGAATTTCTTTCCTGGTTTAATAGAACAGAACTAGTTGTTCAGAGATATTTTTAATGATTCTAAAAGATGCCAATAGAAGAGCATCAAGATAAAGACACTGCAATCATACTGCATGGGGTCAAATAGTTTTAAATCAATTTCATATTTAAATTTTTCTTTGTTATTAAAATGTATGTATATTTCCTTTGATAAATTTTAAAACCATAGTTCTGGAGGACAATTTTCATATATTTCAACTCTGAACAGAAATTTAAAAGCAAGTTACATGCTTCCCCATTACACATGCCCTTCTTAAATATTCAGTTTTGCATGCTAATAACTCAAACATGACTGAAATTGCATCTGGAGAAAACTCTGAAAAGGAAATCATTCTGAAAGTAACAAACCATTAGTCTGCCTTGCTTTGTAAATGTTTTCCTTGTGTACAAAATTAAGGTGTGGTACTATCTTATATAATAAAAGCCTAATATGCTAAGTATCTGGTTGTCTGGTTGGCCATTCAACCAATCAAAGCATAATATGCTAATGATATGCTAAGGCTGCTCAACCACTCACAATGAATTGCACTGACCACCAGGGAGCAGTCGACCGGTTGACCAGTCGCTATGACGTGCACTGGCCTCAAGGGGGCAGATGCTCTAACCAGGTTAGCTTACTACTGTGGTCCGGCTTTTCCGGACTGAGTGAGGTGGGCCGGACACACCCTGGAACCCTTCTGCATCCCTCCCCGGCCCCGATTGTGCACTGGTGGAGTCCCTCGGCCTGGACTGCACCCTCTCGCAATCCGGGACCCCTCGGGGGATGTCAGAGATCTGGTTTCAGCCTGATCCTGCAGGCCAGGCCAAGGGACCCCACTGTTGCACGAATTTGTGCACTGGGCCTCTAGTGGTTTTATAGTATGTGATCTTGTGACAGTTTTTGGCTTTCCTGATGTGATTATTCTTAAGGATCCTCGAATATCATCAATTCATTAAATGTAAAATTTATTGTTAAATAATTATGGGGAATGTTTCCCTTGGCTTTCATCCTTAACAGGGAACAGAATCACGAGGGTACAGGCAAACAGCAAGGTGTCCTTTCTCCATCACTGGGTATAATAGAGCTCTGAGGGCCTCAATAAAACCCAGAGTTCAACAGCAAGGAAAGGCTGTCCATGGATTCCAGAGTCAGGTAGACAACTCGAAACTTTTAAGTCTAGGGAAGGAAAACATGGTATTCCTATGGGGATGAAACTGAAAATTCATCTCCTTGAATTCTAGGAATTAGCTGAAAGGAAATGAGACCTAGGTCTTTACTTCAGACAGTTAGGCACAATGAGAATGTGGTTTTTATATTCAGATTTTAGAGGGAAACTCTATCTACAGAAATGGGTTTCTCAGGCCGCTTCCAAGCAAATCTCAACATTCTGTGTCTACCCTTTAAAACAAGATAAACATTTGTAGTTGTTATAATAAATATGCACAAGTGTTTTTAATTCTAAAAAAGCTGTGGATCTCTGCTTTGTGGATAAAGCTTAAGGTTTCTGCCAGGAAAATTTTCTTAAGTGGAACACTGCTCTGGAAGGCATCTGTCTGAGCTGGTAGTACAATATTTAACTAAGCCTTCTCTGATTTTGCTTCTTTAGTTATTAAAAGCCATTTAAATTACTGCTTTATTTAGCAATGGGAAGAAAAGTCACTTGGATTATAATAAGGCATGGACCAAGTTTGTAAAATATACCTTCACATTAGGCTACAATGAAGCAAGTAACCGAACAGGGGCGGAGCATGCCAACAGGAACCCCAAGGCTCTCTCTGGGCTTCTCCTGTGCTTCTTTTATGCCATGACTGAATGATAATCATCACCAGCATCAAAGAACAAGTGCTGGTTTGTAGCTAGTAGCTGTCCAACAATAAAGCTATAGTTTCTTCATGGACATTCTAGTGTGACTTTCTTTATTCTTTTTAAAAAACAAATCCTACTTCAGTATTTTAAGTACTTGAAAAGTGTGTTTCTTTCATTTAGAAAGATGGCACATTCTATGGGAGTGCCAATATAATTCTGATATCTTCTTTTTGTGTGTGTGTTTCTGTTTGTTAAGAATAAATGGAGAAAAAGGAACCCTCGTTCACTGCTGGTGGGAATGCAGACTGGTGCAGCCACTGTGGAGAATAGTATGGCGTTTCCTCAAAAAACTAAAAATGCAACTGCCACTTGACCCAGTGATCCCACTTCTAGAAATATATCCCAAGAAACCAGAAACACCAATCAGAGAGGATATATGCACCCCTATGTTTATAGCAGCACAATTTACCATAGCTAAGGTTTGGAATCAGCCTAAGTGTCCATCAGCAGATGAATGGATTAGAAAACTGTGGTACATCTACACAATGGAATACTATGCTACTGTAAAAAGGAAGGAGTTCTTATCATTTGCAGCAGCATGGATGGAACTGGAAAGCATAATGCTAAGTGAAATAAGCCAGTCAATGAAAGAAAAATACCACATGTCCTCACTCATCTATGGATAATAATAACCATTATAAACTGGTGAACAAAAATAGATACAGAGGCAGAGCAGCATCAAAAAGACTGTTAAACTACAGCAACAAGGACAGGGAGGGTTGGTGGGGGGGGGGTACTAGATCAACCAAAGGACTTTTATGCATGCATTTAAGCATAACCAATGGACACAAAACACTGGGGGGTAGGGGAGGCTGGGGGAAGGGCAGGGGGGAAAAAGATATATGTACTAATCTTTGTAATATTTTATGTAATAAATATATATATTTAAAAAAAGAATAAATGGACACTGAGCAGCAGGGAAAAGGGGGAAGCCACTAACTTCACCTGCTGTTACCCAATTACTAGCCATTTAGTTTAGCACAAGGATCCTTACTATAGAAGGTAAAGGAAGTCAGGACCTCACAGCGGTACTTCATTAATTGCTAAACACTTCTTGATGTCTGAGTTAGATCATAAACAACTAAGTCATCCTAATTCAAACTACAGTTTAGTGCTCCAATCCAAGAGGTTATACATCAATTACTTGGTAGTTGTGAAAAAAAAATTTCCCATTATGTAAACCTGATACTATCTAAACTAATAAAAGCGTTAACCTGATACTATCTAAACTAATAAAAGCGTAATATTGAAATTAACCGTCTCTTTGGGACGGGTAAGCCACGCCCACCAGCCAATCAGAGCGACTATATGCAAATTAGCCTAGCCAAGATGGCAGAGGCCGCAGCCCGGGAGAGGCCGCACACAAGGTCCAGCTGTAGCGCAAGATGGGAAGAGCAAGCAGGCCAATGACCGAAGCCGTGGGCGGGAGGAGCAGGGTGGGAAGAGGCTGCGGCCTGGAATCCATCATTGCGGGGCACACACACGGGCCTCAGGGACTCCCCGTGTGTGCCCTGGCCACTTGATGGCTTCCCAGGCGGAAGCCCAGCGTGGGACCAGCCGGCCGCCCCCGAAGCTCCATCCTGGGAAGCCTTTGGGTAGCCTTAAGCCTCCCTGTGTGTGCCACGACCACCCAATTGCTTCCCAGGTGGATGGCCCCGAGGGTCAATGGGAGCTGTGGGCAGCCTGAAAATGGCCCTCAGCCCCTCTCCCAGGCTGGCCAGCCACCCCAGTAGGGACCTGAACCCTGAAGGGGCTGTGGCCAGCCTGAAAACTGCTCTCAGCCCCTCACCCAGGCTTGCCACACCCCCATGGGGTGAGGGTCCCCACTGGGGAGTTTGGCCAGTCTGCAAACAGCCATCAGCCCCTCACCCAGGCTGGCCAGGCACACCAGCAGGTGGACATCCCCAGAGGGGTCCCAGACTGTGAAAGGGCACAGGCCAGGCTGAGGGACCCTGCCCCCGAGTGCACAAATTTTTGTGCACCGGGCCCCTAGTAATCCTATATAATAAAAGGGTAATATGCAAATAGACAGAACAGTGGAACAACCAAACAACTGGTCACTATGACGCTGACCACCAGGGCACGTGTGGAACATGGCAGACATCGGCAACAGGCGGCAGAGCATGAAACGAGGTGGGCATTGGCCACAGCAAGATGGTGGAGCAGGTGAGTGTGGGCACCAGACCAAGCTGGGGCACCAGTCGCTATCATCAGGGTGAGCCTCTGGTGGTTACTGAAAATTTTTTGCTCCCATGCGCCATGATCCTGCCCAGCACTCACATCTGCTGCCAGTGCTGGCCCCACTCAAACCACTGCTCACACCCATTGTCAGTCCCAATTGCTCAGTGCCATCAGTGGGTCTAAGTGGTGGCTGCTGACCCCAATCATCCCTGAGGGCTTCTCCACCTCTTCCAGCTCCTGAGGGGTGATCAGGGCAGCAGCCGTCATTTGCACCTGCTGATGGTGCTGGCCCTAGCCCCAATTGCTCCGTGCTGTCAGCGTGGGAGTGGCAGCAGTGGGAGCGGGGATGTTGGCAGACAGGGGACTGGAGGCCATGGCAAGAGGGCCCGGGTGGGGGTGTGGAAGATGGGCCAAGACCCGCCCCTGTGCCCACTGCAGCCTCACGGCCCACAGTTCCTTTCAAGGTGCACAAATTCGTGCATTGGTCCCCTAGTCAAATATAGTATGCTACCCTTTGAAGCAAACTAATGTGATATTACAATATAAAGATAAAAGTCATATATATATATGTGTGTGTATATATATATATATACACACACATATATATATATATGAAAAAGGATGAATAATATAAATATCTATCAGAGACATAATCAATATTAAGTGTGTATATTTTTTATTATGATCTTATTGATTATATCAATAAAATCTTATCAGCAAAGAGTTCCGTCGAACTCTCAGTCAGGGCCAGCCTATTGCTGAGATACCTATATTACAGAAAGAGGTACTATTCCTGGTGAAGCAAACATCCTGTGAACTACAAAGAATATCCCTGCAAACAGACTGAACAGACCTGCAGACATGGGTGTGGCTGCTGACTCACTGGAACAGAGCATTCCATGGATTCTTGGCTAAAGGCACGTGTACTCCTGACCACTCTCCACTGCCCACCTTCTCATTCATCCTCAGAAAAAGTCCATTTTAAATTATGTGAACCTCAGGAGATAGTGTGTGGGTGTGTGTGAAAGAAATACACTGGCCACTATTTGACATTTTAGACACCAGCAAGGTAATAATGTCTCCAGCTCATAGGAAGAAAAAAATAGGAGAAACAGTTCCACACTAACAGTATCTCTATTTTACCAGACACCAAAGCCTCTTCCCTTCTCTCCCAGGGCTGGGAAGTCAATGGATCGCTTCAAGTCAGTCACACCATGTGCGTTCACCACCAACACAGGCAATTCCAATGCTTTAGCTGACTGTTGTCTCCCTGCTCTGCCTGATCCAACCTTCCTGTTCTCCAAGACCCAGGTCAAGGCCCAGTTTTCTCAGCTCCTCATTCAACTGTTCACGGCCACCTTGGCCTTCACCCCTCTGATGCTCCAGTATTCCTGAGGTCAACAAAACAGCTTAACTCTGACTGGCACATGTAAAGTAATCTCTGTTCCCAATTCCACATACTCTTGTAGGACTGAAAACACTAAAAGAATTTCTATGTTACAGAGTTAAAAATAATCCAGATGTGAGAATTTACGTCAATCACCAACTTAGTCCCAAAACCCCATAATATTAGGGCAAGACTGCTTCAATGACTTACTTAAAAATAATTATTTCTCTAGACCAGCATTTCACAAAGAGACATTCAATGGGATGTTAACAAGGGTCAAACCCTCAAAAGTTTCTGAGGTCCACTAAGTTCAGAAATGTATGCTCAGTATCATGAGACTAGAGAACATATCTCCCTCCCTCTACCTACATACACATCATCTAGTAAATAAGATTGTAAAGATAAGTTAGGTCTATACTGGGCCGGGTCTTGAAATGAGAGTTGGTACTTAATTTAGTAGGCAGTATGGACCTGGAAAGTTTAACAGGAGAGTGAAATAAAGAAAGCAGTATAACAGTGTATCACAACAACCCTATATAGCTGGAGTTCTTTCCCCACTTCTCACATGGAAAGATTTCTGGGTCAAGGAGTCTTTTGTCCATAGTTACAGCCTCCTGAATACAGTTAGGCAATTAGAATTTAGATGGCCAAAGGCCCTGATGTGCACCAGGCCTAATAACCAGACAATGTTTCAAAGGACATGAATGATCAGTGTGTGCTTCTAAACATAAATTTTGCTTCCATGTAATAATTATTTGATCAATGATTGCTGGGAAATGCCATACTTGTATATGAAAGATGTATACAGCTAACTGGCATTTGACTCCTGACCTTTAGCCCTTGATGATCGCTTCCAGCTTGGAGAACTATATCCTTGGTCACCTAAATTGTCCAAGAACTCTGCTAACCAGCAAGCATTTTCTGAGTACTGATTCCCACACTGCACATTAGAGGTACTTTGAGGGATATGAATGGAGCATAGTCTCTGACCTCAAGAAGCTTACAACCTTGTGAGAGACAGAGGTGCACACATGAATAACTAACTATTAAACAGACAAGTGTCATAGGAGACAGTAACAAAGAGCTGTATTCTGTCAACAAATATTTAACATCCAGTGTGATATTATGTCGAGCTACAAATGTAAATTAAACATGTTGTTGATCAGACAACAATATACTGAACTTGTACACACATATTATGTACAGAATATTATGTACAAAGCAGTAGCCTCCAAAGAGGGCAAGATCAACTGGAAACAAGGCAAAGTATTTTCTCTCCGAGGAGAAAACTCCTGAGCAGAATCTTGAGGGCTGACTAGTCAGGAAGCTGAAAAAGCAAAGAAATGGCGTCTCAGGAGGGGTAATTGTCTGTGCAAAAGCATCATCAACACAGCCCACTGAGGACCAGAAGATTGTTTTGCTGCGGAGCTCATAGAAACACAGACAGTGGAACATGGGACAATACAGGTTTGGGGTTTTGTAAGATAGGTGGGTATAAAAGTCCAGCTTCAATCAGCATTAATTAACTGTAGTCTGAAGATGAGTTTATATACTTGTATACCAACAAGTTAACATATCCATATATTTAAAACATATAACAAGCACTTCTATGAATTATAAGTAAAAGGGGTTATATATGCATTTTGAAGAGCCTCTGAAACCTATCACAAGAAGAATGTTAATGCCCAAAACATTAAATGCTTATAGGAAGCTACAGCAAAATGTCCTGAACATGTGAAGAAACCAATTCATTCAATCAGAACAGACTTCTAACATCAATATGCCTGGTTTGCTTTGGAAGAGTATGTCTTTTTAAAAATATATATTTTATTGATTTTTTTACAGAGAGGAAGGGAGAGAGATAGAGAGTTAGAAACATCTATGAGAGAGAAACATCGATCAGCTGCCTCCTGTACACCTCCTACTGGGGATGTGCCCACAACCAAGGTACATGCCCTTGACCGGAATCGAACCTGGGACCTTTCAGTCTGCAAGCCGATACTCTATCCACTGAGCCAAATCAGTTAGGGCAAGAGTATGTCTTTTAGACTGTTTTGGTTTAAGGAACATCCTTAATGTCATTTTAAAATTGTTTTTATTCTAATTCCCTATTTCCTATAAGACTTTCATCTTGCACCTATGAATTTTGAAAACTAGGTGCTTTTCAAGAATACAGTCCCTGCAGCTGGCTAGGGTCTGCTCTGGATCAATGGGAAGACCCAATAGGGCATGGGTTGGGAAGAGAAAGAAGAAAAGTCAGGAGGAAGAGGACAGAGTGGGGAAAAACAGCAAAGCAAGAAATATGTGGTCGGATAAAGTTAAAAAGCAAAGATGCTGAGTAGACTTGATGAGATGTAATATTTCAGATGTAGAATGTTTCAGGGTCGTAAACTCTAACCTAATCACAGCAGAATCTCTGTAAAATGGAATGAGTGATCATTAATAACTAACACTTATGCAGTTCTAACTATGTTCCAGGTATGTTCCTGTTAGCTCTACCTGGTTCAATGCATTTAACATATTTGATCACCCTATAAGACTCTCTTTATTATTGTTTTTCAAATTAAAAAAACTGAGATACAAGGTAGAGTTTGTATGACTTGCTTAAAGTCATACAATCACAGCTCTGGCTACAGCTCCCCCCATTCTTAACAGCTACATTGCATTGCCTCTGAGTCTACAAGAACTTAGTGAACACTCTTTTAGCCTAGGCTAGGATACTGGATAGCAGTCCATGAGGATGCTCAATGATGTGAGTCATCCATGTCTGCATGGGTCATCCATGCAGTTAATGTCATCAACTAGCCTTGTCTGTGTCAAGGTCCTTCATGAGTGTATAAGAGAATCTCAAAGAAGGAATATCTTTTACATGAAATAAAGGGATATCGTAGCAGTGTGGAGTATGAGGAAGGCTGCCATGTCCCGTAGAGAGGAAGAAAGCAGATCACCACTGGAGAGGGCTATGAATAAAGCCACAAAAATGTGCATGCAGATGCGTTGGGAGCAAAACTTAGGCAGGAACCAGCTAAAACAAAGTTGGAGAGCAGAAGATATGTTCATGGAGCAGTAGGCAAAGAGGTAATTGGGAACTATAAGGCAGAAATAATATACAGCAACCACAGTGCAGACAGCATGGAGTGCCACGCTGACTTCGACTTTTTCTAGAAGCGATTGCCACGGATGGCTTGTGCAATGAGAATACCACGGTGAGATCTGTTTTGGGAGCTGTGATTGAGGCCATGCCACCTGCAGAGTGAACAGTGAGAGATGTCCTGATGACCCTCTACTTAGCGCCCACCACAGCCTTCATGGTGTGTGAGCTGGCATCACTGCAAAGGCAAGAGAAAAATAGGATAAAAAGGAGAGAACAAAGAAACGATCTGAAGGCAGAATCTGTAAGACTTGCTGACTGGTGAGCCACCCACTGGGCCTCCCCATCTGTAAGGGTGGAAATACAGCTGTAAGGTACTTCCATTACAGATTTTGCAATGAGATGAATGAAGGGGAAAACGGCTTAAAGTACCTCAATATTTAATATGTTGTTGAGTTTAAAATTTTAATTCCAAATATATTTACAATAAATAACTAATAGTACCAAAACTCATTAAAAAAAACCTGAAATGCATATTTTTAAATATTACCATTCCACTTAACCTGCTTTTATTTTCAATAAAAGTCAAAAGGAAAACTGAACCCATGCTGTACTTGTGGAAAGACTTGTGGTTTGATTTTTTGGTGTATTTGGACGACATCCTCCTGGCATAACTAAATTTGGCTGGAATTTCTATAATAAGTAATATAGGATAGTGGTGAAAAGTTCAGGATTCGGAAAGTCTGGCTCTGCCACCGTCTATGTTGATCTTGGGCAATTTTACTGAACTGAGCTTCAGTTTCTCTGGCTATAAATTCAGGCTAGAAGAGCACTCAGGACTATTGAAGGGTTACACGTGATGGCAAGGGTAACACGCACACCATTAGCACGCAGTTATTGCCCAATAAATGTCAGATGCCCTCCTGGATAATACATGCAAATGTCAACACAGCAACCAAATTTCATCCAGGAAAAAGTTACTTGGAGTTGAAAAATGAGAGGACTTCTTTGGCAATAGAGAAAATTTATTTTCACAAAAAGAAAGGAAACATGATGTCTAAAATATCTCTTCAAACATGGACAGAGGATGTTGACAATTGTGGGAGCACACTATCAGATACGTGGATGGTCATTATACTCTTAAAAGAAAGTTAAGATGTGCGAAGTGTTTTCAATGTTCAGAAAATGGCATTACAGAAAAAAGAATACACAGGATGAAAGTGAATGCACAATGTTCTGAGTCTCGCGTGTCCTTGCTGGGAAGAGAGGAATGACCGGGAGGGTCAGCAGCAGAGAACTCCCTGGCAGTGCTCAGGCCTGAGAGGACAGCCCATTCTATTTACCTCTGTGTCGGCATACCTTAAAGGGATGTATAAAATTAAAGTCTTGAGGGGAAAATGCTCACTGTGTTGTCAATGACACAGTGGTTTTGGGCTATGAGAGTATTTCATGCGAGAAAAAGTTTTTTTTAAGAAAATATGTACCGGCCCTGGCCGGTGTGGCTCAGCTGGTTGAAGTGTCATCTCGTACACAGAAAGATGGCAGGTTCGATTCCTGTTCAGGGCACATACCTAGGTTGGGGCACGTGCAGGAAGCAGCTGATCAATGTTTCCCTCCAACATCTCTCTCCCCTTCTCCCCCCTCTCCCTCTCTCTAAAATCAATAAAAGCATGTCCTCAGGCAAGGATTTAAAAAGAACAACAACAAACCACATGTACAACAAAGGGAGGGAAAGAATCCTAACTAATAAAAGCGTAATATTGAAATTGACCGTTTCTTTGGGACACCCAACAGCCAATGAGAACAATAGTATGCAAATTAGCCCAGCTAAGATGGCAGAGGCCCACCGAACACCAGGTCCAACAGGGCAGACCAGTGGCAGGAGCAGGATGGGAGGAGCGAGAAGGCCCGGGCTGGGAATAAAGTGATCCTGCCTGCGCATGCGGTTGGTTCCGGGCAGTGGCGGGTGGCTGGAGGGCCAGGCGGCCACCCAGGCCCCCGGTCCTGCGGCCGGGGCTGGGAAGAGAAAGATGGGGCTGGGAATAGAGATCATGCTGGCCCACGCAAAGGTGGAGGCCTGGCCGGGCAGTGGCAGGCGGCCGCAGGGCCAGGAGCCAGCGCCCAGGCCCCCAGCCGCAGGGCCGGGGCTGGGAATAGAGCGATCGCGCCAGTGGTTGGTTCTGGGCGGCCTCGGGTGGGAGCCGGCTGCCCTGGGCCCTGTGGCTGGGGCTGGCAATAGAGCGATCACGTCCGCGGTGGTTCCCGATGGCTGCGAGCAGCCCCAAGGCCAGGAGCTGGCAGCCCGGCCCAGCCCTGCAAGGCCTGGGAATAGAGCAATCGCGGGCCCACGTGACCTCGGAGGCTCAGTGGTAGGGGCTTGGGAGAGGGTACCACCTTGGGGTCATGCGCGAGCATCCTCCGGCCCCACACAGAGCGTCTGCCACAGGTCCACCACCTGGCTCCATCCTGGGGCCTCCGTGGGGCGTGTGCGAGCGTCTGCTGCCTGGCTCCACCCAAGGTGTGTCTGCTCAGCAGCAGGGCCCCCCCAAGGGACCATGCACCAGCGTCTACCCCCTGGCCTGCCACCCAGCTCTGCGCCAGATGTGTCCCCTCAGCGGTGGAGGCCCACCAGGTATGTGCGATGGTGGGCCACCCAGCTAGAAACGTCCACGCCTGCACTCACCAGCCCTTCCACTCCCCAGTGCACGAACCCTGAGAGGGCTGTGGCCAGCCTGAAAACAGCCCTCAGCCCCTCACCCAGGCTGGCCATGCATGCCAGCAGGTGGACATCCCCCCCAAGGGGGTCCCAGACTGTGAGAGGGCACAGGCCAGGATGAGGGACCCCCTTCTCCCCTTGCCGAGTGCACAAATTTTTGTGCACTGGGCCCCTAGTAAAGAAAATAAAAGCCTTGGGAATATTTAGGTGAACATTTATAAAGTTGGGCACCTTTTAATAATCAAATTATGATATTAATGTTTCTAGCAAAGAGCTGAGAGCAGGTGCAAAACTATAAACACTTCAGCATACTTCAGAGGGCTGATCATATGTGACATCTGGTCCCATGTACTGCTACATGGATACAATAGAATTCCTATGACAACTGACAAAGTGGCCACAGGAATGATTTAAATTATAAAGATAAGCTTCATTAAAAATGGCCTAACATTTAAAATTATGTTATTTATTCTGTCTATAAAGTAGTAGTTATTCACCCTACCTATCGCTGAAGAACCTAGAGGCACTGTTTAAGGACCTGAAATACCAGCAATAAAAGGTCAGGGGTCACTATCAGAAACAGAACTCAAGGGAGCAAACAGTTTTGGTTGCTTTTCCCAAAGGGACACCTGGCATTTTCAACTGAGTAGCAGAGAGCAGAATCACTCTGTCAATGTAAGATGTGCCCAACGGACGAGGATGGACATGTATAGTTTGACAGTTTCACTACTGAACCACTAGCATGAATTGTGAGACAAGGTGATAAAGAAAAAAGCATCCTGTTAGTCTTTTCAAAAACATTTTTTTGCAATAAAAATATACCAGCTTTATAGTAGAAGCAATAAACTTCTGAAATAAAGTGAAGAAAAACAGCAAAGTCTCACAATTCCTACTGGAGGTTTCCTAATCAGTTCAAATTTTATATATTCATTTTATTTTAAAACTCTGATGATCCCAAAAATTTTTTAGGGTTATAAGAGTTTATAAATATAATGCAACACAATTTCATTTTTTTTAAAAATCATCGTTTTCTTTCTGCACAGTGTGTACAATCTGTGTGCTACCCAGCAAGATAAGGTTTAGCGATATGGGTCATAGCATCTCCACAGACGAGGCAGGAAGCACACAGTGGTGACCCTCCACATGGAACTGACCACAGCCCTCATGTTACACATCAAGTGGCTTGCAAATAATTAAACGAACTCTTATTAAAGGACCTAATCAACCAATCTGTGTTACCAAACTCTCATAATATCAAGTTCATCTCTACTATGACACTAGTTACTGTAAATACGCTTCTAATAAAAAAATTTTTGCCTAAAAATATTTAGATAAAAATAATTGAATGCCATCCAGGTTGAGCCTAAAATCTAAATACCCCAAGCCTGGAGGAGGGGAGTGGGGCTTGAGGTTGAATAATCACCAATAGTCAGTGATTTAATCAATCATGCCTACACGGTGAAGCTTCCACAAAGTCTTAATAGATGGGTTCAGAGCTTCCAGGTTGCTGAACAGGTGGAGGTGCTGGGAGGATAGGGTGCCCAGAGGCATGGGAGCTCTGAGTCCCTTTCCTGTGCCTTGCCATATGCATCTCTTCCATCTGGCTGCTCCTGAGTTGCATGTTTTTTATAATAAACGGATAATCTAGTAGGCAAACTGTTTTCCTGAATTCTGTAGGAAAATTTCCTGAGCCATGGTAGCAAATTATTGAACTTGAGGAGGGGCTCATGGTAACCTACTCATACCCAGTAGGTCAGAAGACCAGGTGACAACCTGGAGTTGTGACTGGCATCTGAAGTGGGGGTGGAGACAGTCCTGTGGGATCTGTTGCTGATTCCAGGTAAAGTGTCAGAACAAAACTGACAAATACGACATCCCGTGGGTACCACATCCCGTGGGTACCACAGAGGAGTGGAGAACTGGTCTGTGGGGAAATTCCTGCGCGTCTGATGGCCAGGGTGCTGAGAGTAGAGAGACACAGAGTTCTTTTCCCTGTATGGTGGTTACTACCTGAACAAAACCTGGAAGTACCGTCAGGCCTCCTGCTCCTCCAGTGCAGCCTAAGGGTTCCTGGCAGTCCATGCACTGTCTGGAGGAGACATACACTGGCCTTGGAGGAGATAAGACTTTCTCCTTTTGTTGTTGTTTATGTACCTTCTTCCTTTTTTTCTTTTCTTTGTTTAAGAAAATAATTCTTTATTGTTCAAAGTATTACATGTGTCCTCCTTTCTCCCCCATTGACCCTCTCCAGCCCGCCTCTATCCTAGGCCTTTATCACCCTATTTGTCTGTGTCCATAGGTTATATGCATATAAGGTCTTTTGTTAATCTTATCCCACCACCCATCCTCTCCTGCCTTCCCTCTGAGATTCCCCACTCAGTTCCATGATAAGACTCTCTTCCCTCCTGGCCTTCTTTCAGAGGCAAAATGTCACCATGCCACCCTCCTCCAACATTTACAAAAGTGTCCACCACTAATAGATTGTAATTAAAAAGGAAAAAGAAATGTTCCTCTGAAAGTTTTAATATTGCTTCTCAGAAGCCAATGGGAAATTTTCATTTCTATGTAATCAACTGGTTAATAAAATGCAAAACTTGAGGTGAATACATGAGTACATCCTCAGTAACTATTAATCCAACATAATGACATTCAGATTATATATTTCTAAAAGTAAAATGGGTGCACAAAGCAATTGGAAGTCTCTCCAGTTCTATGGCATTATTTTAGGCTTTCATTATCCATCAATAACAGCTCTTCTGCCCTTTCCTCAAACGTTGTCAAGGAAAGTACCACCTAAAGGTTCCTCCTGACTAACAAAACACAGCACCTGCAGCCATGGGCCTCAGCCGCCAGGAAGCCCGCGGACAGGGTCATCCCTATGGAGGGTTCTCAGGCCACTTCATGAGCTCCCGCTCCAAATCACCATGGCTGCAATTCCCAGCCCGGGAGCCTGGCAAGAACTACACGAGGTTAACCAAAACAAGCTGAGCAGAGGAAGCAGGTCTCTTGTGCAATTTTCTTCCTATGTCTTCAAAAGTGAGGCTTTCGAAAAAATGCAGCACAAAGTGCCAATCCTTGATTTAAAATCTAAAGAATGAAGACCCTCTGGGAACCACTCTCAGGCTAACTTTCAGTCTATGCTACTACTAGACCAATTAATAGGCGGTTTGGAAGAACCATGCATTTAACTACCTTGTTTTATTCTTATTTCCAAGATTAAGTTGCCATTTCAGTGAGTCTGTATCCTGGTACCATATATTTATGACAGCATGTTCATGATCACATAAACATTTAAATGTTCCATGTGAGGGAGTACAGGCAACAGGTTAACAAAAGTAGGGGTATTGGCTGAATAATCCCAGTAGAGATGGACAAGGGACTTTTATGAGAGCCAGTCCAGCATGGTGGTTAGAAGCAGAGACGCAAAAAAGCCATTCTGCTGGGGTCCAACTCTTGCCTCTACCACTTTTCTAATAATATGACCTTGTATGTGATGTTTAAGCCCTCCGTACCTTGGTTTCCTCAAGTATCAGAGTTGTTATAAAAGTTAAACAAATTAACACATGTAAAGCCTTTAAAGGTATCAGGATAACACAGCTGATTTAAAAATCTCCCACTTCCAAACATTTTTTACTCAGAATCTCTTTTTTTCCATTTGCCATAGAAACAGGTGCCACTGCTGATGCTAGATGCTCACAAATTTTAGGAGCCTGCCAGGCCCACCACCTTGAGAGCTGTGGGATCAAGACACCGACTCAGCAGCCCGTGTGCTGTAAGGTCGTCTGTGTAGAACCATTTAATTTCAAAGTTACATTGAGTTGAACCACAAAGGCAGGAAAATTACAATTCCAATGAAAGATTTTATCTCAGAAAGCTCGCTAACTACACAGCGTGATGTTTCTCATCCCCATCCCTCAGATAATCACGGGAGCTGCCTATGAGCCCCTGCCGAGAACATGTCTCTGACGAGAGCCACTCCAGCAGTAAGCATTCATGCCTGTACTATCCTCTCTCTAAATTAGGAAGCATGATGTGGACAGTAAACCAGAACAGTCTGTTCTAGAACCCAAATATACCTAAAAGCGTTGGAAGAACCCATGGGTCCATTTTAAATTCACAGCACTGAAAAGGAGTGAGCTTTCAAGCCACCAAGGAAATTTCAATGCATGTTACCAACTGAAAGGACTGATCCGAAAAGGCTACGTACTGTATGATTTCAACTGTTTGATACTCTGGAAAAATCAAATTATGGAGAAAGTTAAAAAATCAGAGATTTCCTGGGGCTGCTGGGGGATGGAGGGCAGGGTCTGAATAGAAAGAGCACAGAGGATTTTTAGGGCAGTGAAAATACACTGTATAATATAACGATGGACAGATGTCATTATATATGTGTCCAAACCCATAGAATGTCCACCATCAAGAGTGACCCCTACCTAAGCAAACTATGGACTTTAAGGGATGAAGCTGTGTCACTGTAGGTTCAACTGTAACAAAAGCACCCCTCTAGTGCAGGATGTTGATAATAGTGGAAACCGTGCATGAAGGCAAGGATATTTGAGAAATCTCTACCTTTCACTCAATTTTGCTGTGACCCTAAAATGGCTCTTAAAAACCAGTTTTGATTTTTTTACCTAAGCAAAAACAAACAAAACAAAAACCCCTTTCTAACCATGCCCCATGTGCAATTTCCCTATAAGGCCTGTCCCCATCCCAGAGCAGAACTGACTACAGACATGTGTGAGACTGATCCCTAAAGGTGGAGGATGGCTAACACAAAGTTGCATTCATGCTGCAAATGCCTTGAGGACAGCTGTCACATTTGGATGTTTTTATTACCCCCAAACTACTTCACAGCATTTTCTTTGCATGTACTATTTACATGGCTAAAAACAAATAAACAAATCTTTCCCCGACTATGCAAACTCACAACATGGGCCCAATGAACACCATTATCATGGAATTCTTGAGACTTAAATATTCTTCTTAAATTGTATAGGAAACTCATTACAGATTCAAAACAACAGGAAAGTCCAAGCAAACTGACAGGTAAAGGGATGTCTTGAGTCTAAAGAAGAGTCCAAAGTATGACAAGTTGAGCAGGTGTTCGTTCTGACACAGTCCCCACTTACGATGGTTCAATTTAAGATTGTGTTGGTGTTTTTTTTACTTTATGATGATGACAGTGATACACATTCAGTGGCAATCACTCCTTGAGTCCTCAATTGTGATTTTCCTGGGCTAGTGACATGTGGTACAACACTCTCTCATGATGCTGTCAGAGCAGTGAGCACAGCTCCTGGTCAGCCACACAGTCATGAGGGTCAACTAGTGACACTCTACACTGTTCTGTGCTTTTTGGATATTGTGTTTTATGTTTTCACATCTACAACATGCTCATCTGTGTCTCCTGGCTCTGGTGACAGGACGATGCAGGCAACGACTCTTGTGATGAAACTCAAGTAACTGCCCAACTATATGCTAATGCAAGTGTCCTAATCACGTTTAAGGTAGATGAGGCTAAACTATAATTTTTGGTAGGTTAGTTGTATTAAATGCACTTTTAACTTACGATATTTTCAACTTATGATGGGTTTATTGAGACGTACCCCATCATAAATTGAGGAGAATCTGTGTAACTGAGAATAAAGATATCAAAAAAGCACAATAAAAGAGCAGCAGTAGCACTGCCTTAGCAACTTAGTTCTCACCTTCAAAAGCCATCAAGAAGGGGAAAATCAGTTCGCTAAACTAAAGTCAGAATCTCAGTTGGAACAAGTTATTATAAAGCCACAATTAATAATCTAATACTGGAATGGGTCAGATCAATCTGTTAGAAAAACAAACTGTTCCACACCAGACATTTTATCCGTCACCTCATGGAGCTACTACTGGACTCGGTGATGCTGTCTCTGAGGCCTCTAGGGACAATTCCAAACACTATACTCACATACTCTATGGGAAGGAGGGAACCAATGTTATTGAGCATATTCTGTCTATTACACATGGTTCTTGACACCTTATATTATTCACTCAGTTGTCACCACGTGAGGAGAAATTTACTAGCTCCATTTCTCAGGTGAATAAACAGTCCACAAGACTAAGTAAATGGCAAAGCTAGGATTAAGACCGAGTTCATGGCCTTTCTAGTATATTCCTTTAACCTCCCATCTAACCTTGCAACCAGAATGACCTATTGAAAATAAATTTCCTATCATCCTCCTGCTTTAGCATCCTGCCAGGACTTCCTATTACACTGTAATAAATACCAAATTTCTTAATGTCATCTACTGGATGTGGCCTATGGTTACCTTTCCCATATTCCATCTCTTCCTTTCTACCCATCATGAGTTCATAAAACTCATTCTTGCCTCAGAGCAACCACACATGCTGTTCTATGCCAGGAATGTCCCCTCTCACCTGCAGTTCTTTTTCACACCTGCCATGAATGTCACCTCCTCTTGGAGGCCTTGCCTGACCTTCCCATCCCGAACTCCCCTGTTATTTTCTAACAATTTTCCTGCGACACCTATCACACTCTGTCAGGATTGTGGCTTACTGTGTCTGCTGCGTCCACTCTAAGGTAAGCTACACCAGGGCTACGCCAGGTCTGCTCTGCTTGCTACCATCTACCCCACGTCCGGCACGTGTAAACATTTGGCCTGGTCACAGGCACCCATCTCTTCCCCACTCTGAGTGTCTCCCAGGCAGAGGCTGGGTCACACTCGTCCAGGTTCTTTCTCTTTGCACAGTGCTTGATATGCAGGAGAGGGTGAATGTTTACTGAAGAAACAAACACATGCACAAAAAACAATCCCAGAAGTACACACTGAAAGAATGTGATGTCCCAGATTATGATAGTCATACAGGTAGGGTAGGCTGTTCTTATGTAAATGTCTGGATTCATTTACTTACTACTACAGAAAAGTGATTGTTTTGGTTTGGTTAACCACTAATTTGAAAGTCCTTTCAATAAAAATGTGTTTACTGGCTTGTTCATGGGATTGCTCAAAAGCTCTCAACATCGCAGGTATGGAGTAGGGAAGCTAATTCCCAGTTCTGGGCCTCAGTGGGCATGTGTGTCAGGTGCACTCTCTGGGGCCCGCCTACCTAAAGGTGACAGCATGACTCAGAAGGAAGCATTCACACCCCAGGGTGTCTGCGAACCGCGGACCACTCATCTGCTTTCCTCTCTGTACCTTTCACCATTTTAAATCACTTTACTTATGTACGTACTTATCTTTTTTTCTTCTTCTCCCTTTGCCCCCCTCCACCCAGCCTTGCCCCATCCCAGGCTTTTACCACACCATTATCTGTGTTCATAGGTTATGCATATATGCATATTAGTTCTTTGGTTAACCTCCACCACCCGGCCCTCCTCCCCCGCCTTTCTTCTGAGATCTGTCAGCTGTTCCATGCAACCATGTCTTTGGGCTGTTTATTTACTTATTTACAGATCTCCCTTGGATCTAATAGTTATAAGAGCCATGGAAATAGGGGCTTGGTCTATCTTGTTCTCAGTTGTGTTTCCAGTGCCTAGAAACTCAGGCATAAAACAAATTCATAAATATCTGTTAAAGGAACATAAGAGGTCCTTGGCTCATATCATCAGGTTACTAGTAACATTTGGGACAATGGTTATGTTCCCCACACTAACTCTATTTTTCTAGGTTTGTGTGAAGACCAAATATATACGCAGTGTTGTGTCTTTTTCAACTATTACCAATACATGGCCAGCCTTGTGCAAGTCAAGTACACTTTAATGCTCCTGAGATAGGGCTATAAGAGAATTTCAAAAGTGATACTGATGTTTAAACCAAGGTGGATTCATATTCAATTTTAGAAAACAAACTAGCAGATTTTAAACTTCCAAAGGGCTCATGTAGGTTTTACATGGTATCTCAGCCCTCCTGCATCCACAGGAAAACCTGTGGGCACCAGAAATAGATGTTCAGCAGCCCCAGGGGGTCAGCCATGTCTCCACTCCCAATGCATTAACTCTGTGGCTGCTGTACTCACTCCAATCTGACCTGCTCTGCTGTCTGGTTTTGCAGCACACAGTAGACAGGACAGTGAAATGCAAGGCTTGGAAGGGAGGCATTCGCAGGGTGGGGTCTCCTGACAGTCCAACACTGTGGCTAGAGACAGGAAGCTGAGAACAACCCAAGCTCCTTTCATCACACAGAAAACAATGAATCATGATCATGTCCAGCAGCCTCTGGCCTCCTACAGCTTAAGCCATAGGGGAATAGGGCGATGTGGTTAAGGACTAGTGTCTGAAGGAACCGCTCCACTTATATGGAAAATAAGCATACAAAATACTTCTGGATACAGAAATGTGAGCAGCAGGTACAGCTGAAAATTTTTGTTAGACTAGGAATTATTTTAGATAAAGATTCTAGACAATTTTCAATGGTTTGGTATTGAGCTTCTCTGGTTTTTGGTTTAGTATTTTGGTTGAAAAGATGTAATTAGATGTAGTTTTCATTTCAGTCTCAGTTTCTTTCACATGTTAAGGCCAAGAGAACACGGAACAGAACCAACAGAGGAAAACATACTCTCAACAAGGCACAAAGTAAGATCTAATACATTTCCAAATCAGCTAGGTTAAAAAAAAAAAAAAGGCCCTGATTGGGTAGCCCAGTTGGTTAGAGTATCATCATCCCCAAAACACCAAGACTGTAGGTTCAGTTCTAGTCAGGCATATACAACAATCAACCAATGAATGCACAAATAAGGGGAACAACAAACTCATTTCTCTCTCTCCCCCCTTTTCTCGCTCTCTCTCCCTCTCTCTCAAATCAATAAGTAAATTAAATAATAATAAAAGAAAAATAAATAAATAAGATCTATCATATGTTCAGAGCAGCACAATTTACCATAGCTAAGATTTGGAATCAGCCTAAGTACCCATCAGCAGATGAGTGGATTAAAAAACTTTGGCACATCTACACAATGGAATACTATGCTGCTGTAAAAAGGAAGGAACTCCTACATTTGCAACAGCATGGATGGAACTGGAGAGCATTATGGTAAATGAACAAATCAGTCAGAGAAAGATAAATATCACATGCTCTCACTCATTTGTGGATTTTAATGAACAACATAAACCAATGAACAAAAACTGATGTAGTGACAGAGAAGCATCGATCAGATGCTCAAAACTCAGAGGGAAGGTAGGGGCGGGTGGGGGTGAGGGAAAGAGATCCACCAAAGGACTTGTATGCATGCATATAAGCATAAGTGATGGACGAGGACAACAGGGGGTGAGGGTAAGGACAGGAATGGGGGGATGAGAGGACAGTGGGGGGAATAGGATCACATTTGTAATATCTTAATCAATAAAGGGAAAAAATTGGGGGGGGAAAGATCTATCAGTGTCCCTGGCATCTGCATCTTCACTTCTCCCCACTTATGAAAAAGATTAAAAAGAAGGGGAAGGAAGAAGGGCAGGAGGGAGGGAGGGAAGAACAGACATTGGGAAGAACAATCATTTCATTAGTGTTTTTAAGCACAAAACCTTTCTCTGCCTGGAGACGTTCACAAAGCGATAATTTTGGTCTGAGCCCTCTTGTTATTCTCCTACCTTTGTGGAATATAATTCCAAGGACAATGAAATCTTTTAAGAGAGCACACCTTATTCTTCTCATCAATTTACAAAACTTCTTCTATACACACACACACACACACACACACACATTCTTTGGCCTAACTGTTCTAATTTAAAGGTTCACTTCCTCCCTAAAGATAAAGAGGTATATCTTAAGCCACTAAAAAATTCTCCTGCAATCCTGAAATCTAGGTCGAATGAACCAAGGTAAACAACGGAACATATGTTGATGATGCCTTTCCCAGAGTACTCGGAGGAAGATTACCCCTGCCAGATATACCATAATCAACCATGTTTTTGAAATTTAAATGTTCACAAAGCATGACAGCATAGCAAAGGCTCTGAGAAACCCTACAGAGAAAGAAAGAAAAAGGATCTACCTTTTACTGCAGAATCGTTTTTCCCTATATGGCAATCATTAACATCAGTTTAAGGGAGCACATTTTAAAGAAAGCTAAACAAATCGCAAGTATCAATAAACAGTTAATATAGAAAAACACACTCCCATTCTCCATGTTACAAAAGAGTGAAAACATACTCAGAGACCTCCTTCCAAAAGTGTCACAATAATGACACCAGTAACTCTTTAGAACAATCTTACCAGAAAACTTTATCTATCTATCTATCTATCTATCTATCTATCTATCTATCTATCTATCTATTTATCTATCTATCAGCCTAAGTGACCAGATGACTGGACGACCAGATGATAGGCCGGTAGCTATGCCCACTGACAACCAGTGGGCAGACGCTCAATGCAGGAACTGTCCCCTGGTGGTCAGCTGATAGGTGCCAGACACCGGGGTGATGGCTGGGAGCGCAACTGCTGTGATGCGTGAGCCTCCCCCCACAGGCACTCCCCCTGCAGGACCCTGTCCTACGGGCACTCCCCCTGCACACCTGAGTGGGCAGCACAGAGGGTCCAGGATGTGCTGAAGCAGCTCCCTGCACAGCATGGCGCTCAGCCTGGCTCCGGGTCCCCGCCACCTGCCACTTCACACACTACTTCATGCTGTGCGAGATCAACGTGGACAGCGGGCTGGAACCCGAAAAACTGGTGGGTAAGGCTGGGCTGTGGAGACACAGGAGTCCACTGATCCCTGCAGGTGAGGCCAGGGGACAGATTCGTGCACTGGGCCTCTAGTTTGAAAATAAATGTAACCAGCTGAGGTTTTATTAAAGCTTTGCTCATTTCCACAGGGGTATTTTAAAACTAAACATTGAGAGTTCATCTTAACCAACTCCCTTGACAATACAACAAACAGTACAATAACTGATGAGAAACAGGGTGGGGAAGGGAGAGGAAGGGAGAATGCCCTTGGAAAGCATGGGCAGGAAGAAGAAAAACTCTGCGTCTTCCTGTGATCTAAAGACTAGTATGGTTCTAGTTAAAGCATTTGGGTGTCTAGCTGGTGATCACAGGGAAGGCTCATCCACGGGATCCTGCACGAAACAGGGCTTTGATTCCAGACCTAGGAGAACGGAGAGTAACAGTCCTGGAGCAGTCAAAGCAAGTCTATTCTCTGAGTGGTCTCCAGAAAGGAGGACATCCAGCATTCCCACTAATGAAAGCAAACCACCTGGAAACTCCCAGCCCAGACTCAGGGGATTTGGCCAGGAAGGAATCAATCCTCGAAGCTTTAAATACCAAGTTAACTTGCTGAATTTGGGGTCCATATTGTCTTCCAAATACCAGTAGAGAAACAGAGTTGAAGAATGGGAAAGCAAACCATGGCAATCCATACAATGCAATCCTTTACAGCAGTGCAAGCACATGAACTACTGTTATACACATCAATGTGGATGACTCCCCGAACATCATGTCAAAAGGGGCAAGTCTCCGAATGATGGATTTAGTATGATTCCATTTACATAAAGTTCTCCCCAGAAGGGCAAGATTAGACAATATATTGTTTGTAGATATATAGCTAAATACACAAATTATTTTTTTAATATTATTTGAACACTTCAAATATTTAGCCATGAAGTTTTTTTAAAAAATATATTTTATTGATTTTTTACAGAGAGGAAGGGAAGGGAGTAGAGAGTTAACAACATCCATAAGAGAGAAACAAGAATCAGCTGCCTCCTGCACACCTCCTACTGGGGATGTGCCCGCAACCAACGTACATGCCCTTGACTGGAATCGAACCTGGGACCTTTCAGTCCGCAGGCCGACACTCTATCCACTGAGCCGAACCGGTCAGGGCAAATTATTTTTTTTTAAGCTGAGGAATAATGAACACAAAAATCAGGAAAGTGAGGATGCTGCAGGGCCGAGCTCCTTTCACCCACTCTTCTAAGGTACAGGTAACCTGCTTCCCCAGCTGGATGGAGGTTATGCGGGTTTTCATTCTTATCATTCGTCTTTAAACACACATGTATGTTTTATACATTTTTGCCTATATCACAATTGTTAAAAATAACCAGTGATTCTCAAGTCTTTAATTAAACAAATGTGAAAAACAAAGTGGATGAGTCAGGAGACCTCATCAACCGCAGTAAGGTTGAGAACGCCCCTGGAATTCAGTAAGTCTTTGCAATTAAAAACAGGAAATCCCATTACATCTTCCCTGTTCCAGGGGCCGGAGCCCCGCGCAGGAGTCCCTGGGGGATTTTTTAGTGGTTGGCCGGCTGGGTTTTTTCATGTTTGCGGGAAAACAATAGATGGACAATTATTGCATTAAGGAACACACATTTCCAAATGAATCCCTTAAGCAAATGATAAGGGACAGCAGAAAGGCAGCAGAGAAAATCCTCCACCAGCTGCACCTGAAGGCTCACATGAATGTTCTTTAACCCTTTCCCAACCTCCTCCTCTTCTCCAGTGACCTTACACCAACGTCTCAGTGAGGAGCATGCTAACAGTCCTCACTGCTGGTATCAGATGGCAGTGAGGGCTAAACTCTCAAAAACCTTTCTCTAAGACACATCCAGCGTAGGAGCCCCAGGAGGATAATAACCAGTATTTTCACAGGAAGCTCTCAGGACAGCCATGTCTCAGCCCCACAGTGTCTTATGCACCTGCATCAATATCTAATACATGAAGGTGCTCAAAATCCTTACATTTAAAATATGATTCCCAAGTTTTAAAATTATTTATATTGAAACGTTTGAAAAAAACCTCAGGATCACTGAGTGTTTGTTAAAACTGAAATAATAACTTTGTGAGCTGAGATTACACTTGTATCTATATAATATTTGTGACATTTATTAATGTGCTTAGAAAAGTCACATATACAGGTTCCAGCAGTGCTTGTACTTGATTTGGAATGACTTCCTTCCACTATTTATTTACAATACTGGTTAGAGCTGCTTTCAACAGACATTTTTCAAATTTTCTGCACAACTTTGAGTCTTGGACTATAGTTATACTATGATCCATATGATGCTCTCAAGCTGTTAAAGTTCTGTATTTGTGCTTTGTTCTCCTCTTATCTGATTTAAAAGTTTAAGTTTCTCCTTGGATTGATCAATAAAAGCACAGTACTTTTAGAAATAAACTGCAGATTTTTTAGTCACTCAAGTAATAGGACTTGGCAAGTAAAATGAAAAGTCTATAAGTTGTAAAAATATTTTTTTCCTGAGGACAGCCCTTCTTATATGAAGCTTGCATTTATACTGGAGTAAACATTCTTTCTTTGACAAAAGGAAAAATGTACTGCCTTTACAAACAACAGAACAAGGACAAAGAGTTCTAGGAGGGACAGACTATGATCTGAGAAGAAGTAGATAACAAGGGCAAGACAGAAAAAAAAAAAAGAAAAAGAAAAAGCTTTGTTATGCAGCAAAGTCTCCCACATGTAGGTAGAACTATACTTAACATAATTATTCTATTCCCTGCACAGTTTTTTCTCTTATTGCTGGTTGCAGATAGGTATGAAATGAACAGTTAGTTGGTTCAGCAGTGACAGAACAAATTCCTCCAAAACCTGGGTTAACTGAATTCACCTATGATGCACAATATCCAAGAAGACAGGAAATGGATATATTCTTTAAAAGAAAAGTTATCTTTACACACAAACTTCAAGTTAGAATAAAATTAAATGCATTCCTTCCTTCAAACATGCTTTTCAAAAGGAAAAAACAATCAACAAATGCTTCAAATCTGTCCATCAGATATGTGGGAGACGAATATTCAAGGTGGAGGGACCAACAAGTGCACAAGCTTGGGGATGGAGGTGTTAAGAAGCAGACTCATTCAGAACATAGAGCTAATGACTTGATGTAAGGTATGTGAGTAAGAGAGGAATCGGTGAGAAAACTAATGTTTTACACCTGAGCAAGGGGAAGACTGGGCGAAGAGCTAGTTTGGTGGGGGAAATCAGAAGTTTGGTTTTGAATGTGCTAACTTTGAGATGCCAATTAGACATTTAAGTGAGAGGGCAAGTAGGCAGTCTAGATATACAGAAATCAAGATAATGTTTAAAGCTATATACCTGGATAAGATTATATTCTGTCTTGTGTAGAGCAGACCTTTCCACTAGCCAACATGAAGTAGATACACATGGTTTATCCACCACATTAAAGAGATGGTCCAGTGGGAGTTTCACAAGAGGAAGCAAAAGACTTCCTACCCACTTGACTTAGGAGGTAACATAAACAACACATCCCCACAGGCGGGGAAAACAATCAATAATGTGTGTATACGTGTACACTGCATTTAAACAAAGCTCATCACCTCAACACAATTAAGAAACATGTTTTGATTTACTGCAGTCATTCACCGATAATAGGGAGACCACCAGAATAACGACAAAGACAAGCAGTGTTATCTCTTAGAAGGGTTAAGAAACACTTAGTAAAGAGATACTTAGATGACGGTTTGCTCCAGAAATTACTTACTAATGAAGGGGATCCATGGCTAGGACAGAGGCAAATAAAAAGGAAAATGTATTCAGTAGTACAAGTAGCAACATTTACTAAAGATCTCAGTCATTTCTATCCTGTCCTAACCCAACTCTTAAGAGAAGTTACTGTGACCACAGCACCAGAAAAGGCAGTTATATATATGACATCCTTGTCCTAACTGCCCATCTTCTTGCAAGGGGCTCGACCCTCGCAGCCCCTCACAGCCCTGGCTTCATCTGGAAGGTCATCTGGACAGTCATTCTGCTGTTCGGTCTAATTAGCATATTAGCTCTTTATTATATAGGTTATGTTGGAATCAGACATGTAATTGAAGTGGTCATTATATACAGTTCCCAATAATTCAGAAAAAAAATACATAGTTCATCTTTTGTTAAACTACAGGGCTGGCAAGAAATTCACTTCTTTTAAAGTTCAAAGAGTTCCTAGTTTTATCAACTGATGTATAGTAACCACCACCCCTTATCCATGGGGGATTATTCTCAGACCCTGAGTGGATGACTGAAGCCACAAATAGCACCAAACCCTACATATACTATATTTTTTCCCATACATAAATGTCTATGATAAAGTTTAATTTACAAACTAGGCACAGTAAGAGAGATTAACAACAACTAATAAGAACAATTTTAACAACAATGTAATAAAAAGTTATATGAATTTGGTCTCTCTCTCAATATTGGGAATTTTCCATTTAATATTTGAGGACTGTGGTTGTCCATAGGTAACTGAAACCTTAGAAAGCAAAACCACAAATACGCGGGGAAGAGGTTACCACTATTATTTCTTAGAACACATTTAGCTTTGTCTTGGCTGAAATATACCCACAATTATACATTGACTAAGCAGAGGACTAAGAAGGAGACTGAAATTGTCTTTGATGTAAAATTATGTACAATTTCAGTGTATAATCATTGGAGAATGCTTAAGTGCAATAGGATATATTCAGATGAATAACACCTATTGTCAGATCTAAAATATAATCAGAATCCAGCAATTCTATTTTTAGATATATACCCAAAAGAACTGAAACCAGGGATTCAAACACATTTGTACATCTGTATATATAACAGCATTATTGAGAATAGCCAAAGCATGGAAGCAACCTAAGTGTCTATTGACAAAAAAAAAAAAAAAAATGAGGTGCTTACACACAATAGAATATTATTCAGCCTCACAGAAAGATTCCAACACATGCTACAACATGGATGAACCATGAATATATTAATAAGTAAAATTAATTAGGCACAAAAAAGACAAATATTGTATGATTCCACTTATATGAAATGCTTAGAACACTCAAATTCATACCAACATAAAGCAGAGTAGAGGTCACTGGGGCCTATGAAAGGGAACAACCGGAAGTTATTGCTTAATGGGCAAAGAACTGTTTGGGCTGATGAAAAAATTCTGAAAATGGAGATGGTTGCACAACATTATGAATGTACTTAATACCACTAAATTATACACTTAAAAACAGCTAAAATGGTAAATTTTATGCTATGTATATTTTATCACAATACACAGTCTCATAAGAGTACAGACGATTCCCTACTTTCATAATCACTGGTACTGAGACAGGTAAGAGGAAACAAGGATGGTAGAGCCACGGGGAGGCTGGCCCAGGCAAGCTCTTGGCATAAACAAGCAGTGTTAGCCCCAGAGCCCCAACCCAAACACCCCAGAGGCAAACGCTGACAAGGAGGGACAACAGTATGACTCCCATAGTCATCAGCCAGAGATGTGTGAGAGAGACTTTTAAGAGAAAGGCAGTTTAGAATCATCTTATCAGGTATAATATCCAAAGTGCCGGCTATGAGAAAATGCACTCAAGAGGGAAGGTCAAGGGAGGAGAAAAAAAAGGAGACATATGTACTACTCTTTGTTATATTTTACGCAGTAAAAACAAACAAACAAGAAAACGCACTCAAGGAAAGCTGTAAATCTCTGGTAGAAGTTCAGGTTTTTATTTCCCAGACTGGTTGAAACATCTACATATATAAAACCCTAATATGCAAATAGACCAAGGCGGAACAACCGAACAACCGGTTGCTATGATGTGCACTGACCACCAGGGGGCACATACGGAACATGGCGGGAGTTGGCAGCAGAGTGTGGAACATGGCAGGTATCAGCCATGGTGGGATGGTGGAGCAGGTGAGCGGGGGTGCCAGACCAAGGTAGGGCACTGGTCACTGTCATCAGGGTGAGCCTCTGGTGTTTACTGAAAATTCTCCCGTGTGCTGTGGTCCCACCAGGGGCTCACACCTGCTGTGCGCCTGCTGCTGGTGCCTGGTGCCAGCCCCGATCGCTTGGCACCATCAGCATGTGTGAGCAGCACTGCCAGCCCTGATCGCCCCTCAGGGCTTTTTCACCTCCCCCTGGCTCCTGAGGGGCAATTGAGGCCGGCAGCTGCCTCTTACACCTGCTGCCAGCACCAGAGATGCTGCTCACACCCACTGCCAGTGCTGACCCCACTCGCACCCGCAGCCAGCACAGGAGCCGCCGCTCACGTCTACCACCAGCGCCCAGCCCCAGTCTCAATCGCTCAGCACCATCAGTGGGTGCAAGTGGCAGCTGCTAACTCAATCGCCCCTGAGGGCTTCTCCACCTTCCCCTGCTCCTGAGGGGCGTTTAGGGCAGCAGCCACCACTCCCACCCATTGAGGGAGCCGGCCCCACTTGCACACACTGCTGGAGCTGTCCCAAATCACTCTGCGCTATCAGTGGGTGTGAGTGAGGCCGGTGCCACCAACACGTGGGAGTGGGAGCAGGGTTGTGGGCAGACAAGGGACTGGGGGCTACAGCAGGAGGGTTCGGGTGGGTGCACGGAGGATGAGCTGAGACCCACCCCAGTGCCCACCGCAGCCTCACAACTCACCGTTCTTTTTAAGGTGCACGGATTTGTGCACTGGGCCCCTAGTAGAAAATTAAAAAAAATCAGTGAGTAATAAGCAGGGCCAGCTCCTTGCATTTCCCTCAGACTTTGAGCAGGATGGGCTGATGAACCAAAATAAACAATACTCACAGATGTACCGTATTTTCCAGCATATAAGACGACTGGGCATATAAGACAACCCCCAATTTTTGAGAAGATTTTCCTGGGTTAAAAAGTCGTCTTATACACCGGAAAATATGGTATATGCTTCTGTATAGTTCAGGTATGCTGTGTGATCATATTCTTGGAGTTTCTTATCCTCCAAAATTGAATGAAGTAATCCAAAACAGTCTCTGATGAAATTCAAAGAAATCTTTCCACAGCAGTCAGAATAAGTAACAGGAGAGAATCAGGACACTAGCATGAAGACTGGGGATGGTAACAGCAGGTTCAGGCAGCTATACACCTGGGGATTCGATGAAACAACCCACCTAGAACCTGTCACTACCAGCTTACTTGCTACCTCCGAGGCCACCAGCAAAGGACAATTTTTGGAAATGGAAGCACAATTAGTTCTACTTCACTGACCAAAATGGTACTTAGGGAGCAAGAGAAAAGGAAATTCATAATCATTTTATTCTGCTATATGTATCACGTAGACTACAAAATGGTGTAAAGCCTCACTATAAACACGTTCTCTTTTCTGCTCCATATCATGCTGTCCAAAACATCTTAATATTAGAAGAGTTCAAAGTGAGAAGTTGTATTTATCTGGTCTAAGTAAGGCCACATATGTTGAAGGGTACAGATTATGCCACCCAGGATTATTTTGAGAAACAGTAGATGTAAGAGAAACTTGGAAAACAGAAAAGTTATCCTTTTTTAAGGGGCATTTGCATTTATTAAGGAAATATTCATTTGTAAGAGTATCCTCCTCACTGATATCAAGAAGAAAATGATGACCCTCAGTCACAAGAAACCGTTATTGGAGAAGGCATGGATTTAAATCTGCCTAAGAAATTATTTTCCTTCCCTATAGTGTTAGATGTCATAATTATCCAAAAAGTTATAATGTTTAAAAAGACATTAGCAAAAACACTTAATCAAGGTCAAATCTTAAACTTCAACTTCAGAATAATTAGAATAGGTGAACTTAGACCAGTATATAATGGAAATGTTGAAGAAGATTTTAATGTAAGATCACAGACACCATAAATAACATGAAAGCTAAACACGAGACCACAATTTGACTATGTAAGCATTCCAGTACAAGCTCATGTCACAACGGTAACTCAAAAGAAAAGAATTTCTACAACAAACAAAGCTGCCCTTCAATAAAAGGTATATGACCTTTATAATTAATTTCTAAATTAACTTCCTTGTAAGGATTGAAGTACATTTTAGGTTAAAACCTGTATTCTAGCCAACTGGTCTTACCTTTTTGACCTCCTTCTCTAGCAAGAATGGAGCACTACATGTGTGAACTTTAGCCAACCTTCATGACAGCACTAAGCCCAAAACCACAGACCACAATCAACAGCACACAAGCAGACTGTTACATGAGACTCACTAACCCTTCAGTCAAAGAAAAGGAACGAAAAATGGGGCTACAATTTGCCTGCAATACTTAAAAAGATGATACCATTAGTGAACTATTAGTGTATTATCCTTTTGCTCTTTGCAGGACAAAATGAATTCATTACTGCCCAAAGTTTAGCCAGGTGCTATGGTAACTAAAAAGCAAAGCAAAATTACCCCATTTCCTGGAAAAAATTACAGTTGATTTTGATATTTTCATCAATATACATCAAACCATTACAACGTGTTTACTTAGAAGTAAAGCAATTGTCAGGTTAGCTGGAACTGTGAAGCACCCTAAGAAGCACCCTAAGTGAGGGAGAATTCACAAAGGCCTAACTCAGCTTCCTAACAGAGGCGGTGAACAATACAGTGACAAATTCCTCAGGTGAGATCATTATTTTACATAACAGACTCACGGATTTCCATAGAGACTGTAACTACTTTAACTTCCTGGAGACACTAATTGGAAAGGGACTTATGGCCTTATCAGGAAAAACACTGTTCAGAAACTATCTTGCTTTTCCTAAAGTTATCTGACTTCAGAGTTCATACTAAGGCTAGTAAGTGTTACTGCCAAACTGGCTGGGTGAGATGGAAGGTAGACAAGAGCCTGGATCTACCAAACTCTGCCCTAACATTCTCTAAAAGCACAGCCACCAGAAATTATGTAAATTTCCACAACAGACCACAGGGCAAGGGAAAACAGAGGCAGGGTGACTTCACTTTTCACACAACACCCCAATCAGCTTTTTCAACTCCAGATCACTATGACAATCCCATTTACACACTAGGGTTTAACCCAAGGGGCTACTTAACCGGCCTAAAATTTGACAGGATCAGACCTAAAAACTAGTTATATCTGGATTCAAAGTCCTATGTGTTCTCAACTAACCAACACTTGAATTTACTTTCAGTTAAGAGAGGGCATTCCTAACACACCAATGAAACTCACATGGTATCTTGCTACTCTTTCACAGGAAAACACTGCATTCCTGGGGCTTTGTTATTCATGTTTGGTATCATTCACACATTATTCCTAAAATTGTAAGGGGCAACCATGGAGAGCTTTTACATGATAAAGTGGTAGTTCAGTGCCAAGTTTCTGTTTTGTTTTTGATTGGTGGTTGGTTGGTTGCTTTATTCCCAGGTCTAGGGAGCTAGATGATCATTTTAGTCTTGACTGATTTTGTTGCCTTAGACAAATTCTTCACTCTTCTTTAAGATTGTGAGGAGCGCTTCCTCTCCCAAAGGGATATCAAACGTAAGTTGTACTCATGAAATACGATCCCTTGGGGTTTTAAGAGAAGTAATGTGGCATAAAAAAATCTGATTATTCTTCCTGAGCTATTGACAACCTACTGAACACTTACCCCGTGTTCAGCACCAGGACTGAAATAAGAATTCCATGTGACAAACACGCTCTTCTGAAAGCTCACATCTTGAGAAGACAAAAATAAGAGACACAAAATATGGAATTCTTGAAACTTTGTTTTTAAAATGGCAGCAGTGTAAGATTGGACAATCAAGGACAGCAGCAGTTATATGTGCTCCTGAGAATAGCAGTACTAGAACCTCAAAAAATGTTAAATGCTATTTCTTCTGATAACAATAATGGTCACTGAAAAATAATGCAGAAAAGTATAAAGAAAAAAAAATAGAGCCCCTATAATTCTACTACCCAGAAATGAAATAACTACTGTTAACATTATGGCAAATTATCCTTGTAGACTTTTCCTATGCTTTGGTCCCTGGACTAATACCATCAGTATCTGAAAACTTGTTAGAAAAGCAAATTCTCAGGGCTCAACCCAGACTTACTGAATAAGAAACTCTTTCAGTGAAACCCAAGAAGTATTTTAACAAGTCTTCCAGATGATTCCAGATGATGTGTGCCAAGGTCTGAGAATCAGTGACATATGCTAAAAACACATGCACGTACATACCTCCCCCTACAAAAAAATGGAGTCATGGTATACATATTGTTTAAAATTTAAAATCCATACTTGGCACCGAGCTTATATTTTGGAAATTACCAAATACTGCATAAATCCTTTACTACATGTGTGAATGTATTCTGCATGGGTGAAAAATATCGCAAAATGGTTCATGTAACAAATGCAATTAAACATTAGAGTCAGCCAGACTAAACTGATGGCTGAATAAACAAGTCATTTAGTAATGTGAGGACCTAAGGAAATCCAGTTAAATCTGAGTAGTTACATAAGGTGCTTAGATCTTTTTAAAAAAAATAAGAAACATCTGTATTAGCTTCTCTATCTTGCCTGTGAATCTATTTGGGGGATACTTAGAAAGTTGCTTTTGCTTTCCAACATTCCAGCACCAGCAAATGGTTCCCTGACCCACAGATCTGAACACACGGGAAGAATCACCCGGACAACTCCAGCTTGCGTCACCTCCACCCCACCACAGCAGACCACTACTGTGCAAAGGCCAGAAAAGCTATGCAACCTCTGGGAACTTGCATACAAGCCTGTGAGGAGGAAGGCTGGTTCTGCAAGGAGTGTTAGGCCATTAAACCGAACAAAGCCCTGTCCCTGGAAAAGCAGGGGGCCTGCTTGTTGTTTTGAACCTAAGCGTACCTGGGGGAAGGGTAGATAAAAAGAATTCTCCCTTCAGGGCCTTGGGGGGAGGGAGTATATTTGCAAATCAATGAACTCGAGGGGCAGTTGTAAAGCAAGGTTCTCGCGTGCTATGCTCTGCTCTGGATTTGGGATTTTTGTCCCTGGAGACCACGCGCGCTATTAAAACTGATTTCTCCACCTCTTCAAAGTGTCGCTTAGTTTTTTTGGTCTTTCTGCAACACCTGGACCTTTGACTCAGATAAGTACGTGGAACGGAAAGGGAAGAAAACTGGAGTAAGTAGTAGCACCAACATCCCTTGGACACTTTGCTTAATTTTGCCGAATTATTTTTTGATAAAAAATAATAGCTTTCAAAAATTTTTATCAGTTCCAGGGAAACCCCAGAGGAAAAAGTCAAGCTTTTCATTGCTCCAGGTTATCCAAAAAACTTAACTGGGGGAAAAAAAAATCAGTTCCCGGTAAGATAAGAATATGTCAAGTATATCACTGTCACTTTATTACACAGATAACTGGGATCTTGGGCACCTTGTTGGACTTTTCTGGGCCTCGGTTTCCTCTTCCTTAGGAATGACATGATTGGAGAATATAAACTTAAGAGTTTTCAAGTGACGGCAACAAAGAAAGCCCAAGAAAGTGCAAGTCTAATAAGATTTTATAGCATCTGTAAAGGATTTATTGGATAGCAATCTCTTATCTCAACAACAAAGAAGAGCACATTCCAACTGCATTCTTCCTTGTTGGAAACTTCACAAGTGGAGCTAGATATGGTATAGTGGGCACAGGATGAAAGGGATCATGGAGAAGCAGTTAACAGGCAGGCTGGAGCCAGAATGCCCAGGCTCAAATGCCAGTCTCACTATTTACCAGCTGGATGATTTGGTAAATAGCTTAGTTCCACTGAACCTAGGTTTTCTCACTTAGAAAATAAGATTAATAAGAGTTTTATGAAGATTAAAATGGCTATGCAAAGCACATAAATTCATATCTACATGTTTTAGCTATTACTATTAACTAGAGGCCCAGTGCATGAATTCGTGCACCAGTGGGGTCCCTTGGCCTGGGCTATGGGGTCGGGCTGAAACCAGCTCTCCAACATCCCCCGAGGGGGCCCAGATTGTGAGAGGATGAAGGCCAGGCTGAAGGACCACACCGCTTGCATGATTGAGGTCAGGGAGGGATGCAAGAGGTTGGCTAGCCAGAGAGAGATGGCTTAAGTCCACTCCCTGCTCCCCTTGGGGAACGGGCCTAAGCCGCAGTCTGGCCTCCCTTTGTGGGAGGCGACCAGGCCAATCAGGGGAAGCCACCAGCCCCATCATCCTGCTGCTGCCGCCACTGCCAGTCACCGCAGCCACCAAAGCGTTTTCATCAACACAGACTCCCAGTCCCTTCACCATGAAAAAATGACAACTTTCTTTAGGCATTTTCAAGATGTGTCTTTCATAGGCTATGACATTTCTTTCTTTCTTTCCTCTTTTTTATTCTGACCTGAGGATATGTTTCCATTGATTTTTAGAGAATGTGGAAGAGAAAGGGAAAGACAGAGAGAAACATCAAAGTGAGAGGAACACTTTGATTGGTTGCCTCCTGTGTGAGCCCTGACCTGAGCCCCAACCAGGGAGGAGCCTGCAACCTAGGTACATGCCCTTGGTCAAAATTGAACCCAGACCCTATGGTTGGCAGGCTGAGGCATTATGCAATGAGCCAAACCGGCTAGGGCAGGATATGACATTTCTTAGTCCTCCAGCAGCGGACCCTCGGTTCCAGCACACCAGGAGTGTGGTGGAAAAAACCTAGATCTCCTTTTTGGATTCTTATTACTCAAGTTACTAAGAATATTACCAGTTGCATGCAGGGAGCTTAGCCAATGAGTGTTCAGAAAAGGTGTTTCCTCTACAGTTCACACCGATCTCCAGCTCAGCCCCCCACCCAGGCCTGATGCCTCGGCCAGAGGCATGACCCCCATTTCCCTCCAATTACCAGCTCTGCCCCAGCCCAGACCTGACACCTCTGGCCCAGGTATCAGGCCTGGGCGGGAGCTCCCTACCTCCCTGCAATTGCCATCTCCCTCCGATCACTGGCTCTGCCCCACACCGAGGCCTGAGGCAACCCCAGACCCCCCTATGACCAGCTCAGCCCCCTGCCCAGGCCTGACGCCACTGGCCCAGTCTTCAGGCCTGGACAGGGGACCCCCAGAGCCCTCCAATCACCAGCTCCGCCTCTGGCTGAAGCTTTAGGCTTGAGCAGGGGCAGCCTGCAGCTCTGATGGCCAGATTTGCCCCTGCCGAGGAGCCCCTGGCTCAGGCCCTTCCTAGACTGCTCAGGAACCACATGGGGCCTACCTCAGAGTGACCTGGATGTCAATAATGTTCCTGAGACCCAGGCATCTGGACACCTATGTATACAAATTAACCACCATCTTTGTTGGGCTAATTTGCATACTCATCCGATTGGCTCGTGAGCGTAGCAGAGTGACACCAATTTGCATGTTTCTCTTTTATTAGTGTAGATAGTGTAGATAATATTAGTGATATTAGACAATGTACTCAAGAGGTATAGTCTAGAAACATCATTAAATGTAACATCAAATATGTACCTAGATGATCAAGGGCCACCAAAAAGGCAGACAATGGATTGAGTCAGTTAAGTAGGCATGCTAGTCTAAATCCTAATAGAGACTATCTACCATGAGCTACAACAGTATCTTCCAAGGGACAACATTCAACTCACAATTAGGGATCAAAGGCAAAGTAGCTCAGAGGAAAGCTTCCAGGCTATGGGTTAGAATAGGATCTGGGTTCAAATCTCAGCACCTCTACTTCTGAGCTACGCAGCTTCCAACAAATTACTGAAGCTGAGATTTGTGGCCCTCATCTCATAAGTGTTATACTTTCACTTACCCTACAAGTGTGTTATAAACCTGGCAGGCAGGGAACAGCCAGGGAGCAAGTGATCAATAAATGTTAGTAATAATGGTTAGGTCTTAAAAGGAGGTAATACCTCAAATAAAAGCTCCATTTAACCTACAATGAATCTTAAGGAGAACAAATGATTAGTCAGATCATCCAACCCTTTTCCGTTGTGATGCAGAAAGTGGAGAGTGCGTGTAGATCACCAGGCACCAGGAAGGGGACAGCAGCCTACTTAGGGAGAGACGGATGGCCCAAAGGATGGCACTGGCCAGAACCAAGCCACACCACAGAACGCACAGCTCTGCTCAGAGGCTACCCTCTCTGAAAACCAAACTGCGCACGGAAATATTTTTTGTCTCCGGGCTACAAAAATAGTTTTGTTTCTTCTATCTTAAAGTTTTTTTTGTTTTTGTTTTTGTTTTTTGTTTTTTGCTTTATTGGCAGGCTTTGTTTCTTTAGAAGTAACTATTTTATCTGTGTTAATAATAATAGCAATTTACTAATATCAGAAACTATATGCTGGGACCAAAATTAACGAAGCCATCACTTCTCATAACAAGTAACCAGGAAATTAATACAGAATATAGCTTTGCTCATGAATGTTTTCCCCATCCATGACTTGGATGGTCTTCTTACCAATAGGTGATGTGACATGGTTAAGAGTTTCATTCTTGGGCCCTAGCTCGTTTGGCTCAGTGGATAGAGCATCAGCCTGCAGACCAAAGGGTCCCAAATTTGATTCTGGTCAAGGGCACATAGCTAGGCGGCAGGCTCCTCCCTGACCCAGGCCCTGGTCCTGGCATGTGCAGGAGGCAACCTATGTGTTTCTTTCTCATCGATATTTCTCTCTGTCTTTCCCTCTCTTCCACTCTCTCTAAAAATCAATGGAAAAATATCCTAGGTAAGGATAAAAACAACAACAACAACAATACACACACAAAGAGTTTCATTCTTGGAAAGTCATTTCATTTGATTCTACAAAAAAAAAATTTATCTTTTATGGCTGTTTTTCCTGCAGTAGACTGATTTCATAGACAATTCAGGAAAAACTAGTAAGAACTGACCATAGAGAGACTGGCTTTAAAAGAATAAAAGAAAATTGAAAGAAAAACTGGAACTCTAATATTTAGAGCCTTGCTCTGAAAAAACAAAAACATGTTTATAGTACATTTTATGTGAAAAAGATGAAGAGTTCTGGTTTTGACTCAGAGCAGATACTCCCTAGAATTAGTCACAGGAAAAAAAAAAAGTAGAAGAAATTTTATACTTTTCTTCCTAAGACAGTAATTCAGATTTTTCAACCTTGTTTTTTTTCTTAGACATTTTATTTTATTAATATGCCCTTTTAAGTTGATGACATGGCTAATAAATGGTATCCTTCCTCTAGATGGTGGGAAATGGGTGTTTAAAAAAAACTAGAACAGAAAATACCTTCAGTTTTTTTTGTGTGTGAATTAACTTAACTATTCTCCTACAAAGCAGATTTAAAGAAAACAATGATCAATGAGCTTAATAACTTTAAGAATGGTAAAACCTCAATGGTCTGCCTAAAGTTCTGATTCAAATTCTAAGAACATCTTCAGTGTTGTTTATATTCTCATGTATCACATATGAGAATACAGCTGGCCAAAAGGTTGTGGGTTTGATTCCCAGTCAGGATATATACCTAGGTTTCGGGTTCAATCCCTGGTCAGGGCATGTATGGAAGGCAACCAATGGATGTTTCTCTCACACTGATGTTTCTCCCCCCGACCCCACCCCCTCACTTCCCCTCCCCATTCCTCCTTTTTCTATAAAATCAATAAACATATTCTGGGGGGAAGGAAGGAAGGAAGGAAGGGAGGGAGGAAGGAAGGAAGGAAGGAAGGAAGGAAGGAAGGAAGGAAGGAAGGAAGGAAGGAAGGAACGAACGCAGGAAGGAAGGAAGGCAGGAAGGCAGGAAGGAAGGAAGGAAGGGGCTGAATGAACTGTGATATAACCCCTTTTCAATTCATATTACATTTAGAAAATAAACAAAAGTAATCAATTTGGACAGCTTCACACTGCCTTGTTTTACTATTAAAGCAACAACAAGCTCTTCAAATAGAAAACATTTTTGTTGGATTTTTTTTTTCAGTGTACCATTTCCTCCCACACTCCCACTCTACTTCTCATCAAGTAATCTGATCACAAAAGCATATTAAGTAACCAATGTTCATTTTTAAAAATTAAAACAGTTTAAATAAGCAAAATAAAAATGTTTGGACCAAGTAAAATACACACTCAGCCTAAGTCTCCAGGATTCTTGGAATAAAGAAAATAATGAAATAAATGGAAGCTAAAAAGGAGTAGAATTCAGAATAATCAAACCAGCAATTTAGATTTTGAAGTTTACTGATTTCCTACATAGGGGGAAAATACTGCATGCATGTCCAAAGGGAACAACTTTAGCAAACTGTGCATCTAGCTATTGGTGAAATATAAACTCTCCAACACAGAAGCAACAGTCTGAGTTTCCTTGATCCATTTTTACCTTAAACACAAAGCATGAAAAATGCCTTTTTTCCATTGGGAAACATCAACCCACTCAACCTGCCTTCCTAGCTCTTGAATAAATGCCTGGCACAGTGGCTTTAAAACCACATTTATCTCAGTCAACTCCTGGAGTGCCTTTCATATCTATCCTTTAGTCTGACTTTTATCATATGACAATGCAATGTAACGATGGAAACACAGGATTCAGAGTTACAATTTTTCCTGCTGCTTTTTATAATTCAACTAGAGGCCCGATACATGAAGATTCATGCAAGAATGGACCTTCCTTCCCCTGGCTGCTGGCACCGCCTTCACTCTGGCCAGAGCCACCTTTCCGCCTTCCCATGCTGCCCAGAGGCCCAGAGCAGCTGGGGCAATGCAGAACATGTGCGTTGTCATCGTGGCGAGGATGCAAGCATTCCACCCCACACCCTGGGCACCTGCATATGCAAATTAGCCCACCACCTTTGTTGGGTTAATTTGCATACTCACTCCTGATAGGCTGGTGGGTGTTACGAAGGTACGGTCAATTTGCATCTTTCTATTTTATTAGTGTAGATTCCATGGGAATTGTGTAATTTAGAGTCAATTTTATTTTTTAAAGGTTGGAAGAAAGAAGCATTTAAGTGGGAAAGAATAAAAAGATCATTTCTTAAAATCCAGGGCAGATTTTCTTTGTAATTATAAAGAAGTCCTACTCAGTCACTACTGCCTAATGGCCAGAGGTTGCTGGCCTTCTTCAAATCCCTCAGTGATCCTAGTGGGGTTAGAGTAGAGGCCTGAGCTTGCAGCCCTCACTCACTTGCAAGTGGTCATGGGAAAAATCGAAGCCAGCTGCTTACCAGAGACAAGAGAGGCTGAACACAGGCCCATTCCTAATTTAGGATCTTTGAACTCTCCCTGCACTGCAGGCTTTGGCAGCTAGAAAATCAAATGAAACATCCTGGCAAGTAGCATTCTAATATCATAAACACAGACTCCCCAATAATGTCATCATAAAAAGCAACATCTAAAAATAATACTCTTGTGCTGAGTATCATAAATATGGCCACTGTCCAATGTAGAATGTGACCTAGTTTGTTTGTTTTTTCAAAAGCAATACACAAACACAGGGTGTCCCCAAAACTCATACATACTTTGAATAATTATAAAGGCAGTGTCTATTAGAACACATTTTATTTGCAAAATGTAATAGAATCTACAGACATATAAACATATCTGTCTCATGGGGATCAGAATCCCTCACCTTACAATCAGGTAGATCCTGTATTGGCTTACTACTTGCAACACCTGAAGCAAGTTCCTTTACACCTTCAGGTTTTTTATCACTCTAAAGGCAACAGCAACTTGACATGTTGGCCCAAAACAAATATACAATAAATGAAGGTTTATTTTTGGCTATTTTTGTTATTTCCATTGTTTACCTAAGGTAGATGGTGGGGCATTAAAAGGCCAAATGTTAAAGATTGTTCTCTGTCTTGGAGGAGGAAACATTTGTTAAATTCTTGTCTGTACTTTTCTCTAGCTCTCAAATTTTCTACAATGAATAGTTTAATGCCTTAGTAATTTTTCTATTAAATTAGTCACTCTCCCGAATTAATATCACTATCAGATTCTAAAGAAACATTTGCCTTCGAAAGAAAGAAGAAAGAAATAAAGAAAGAAAGGAAGAAAGAAAGGAAGGAAGGAAGGAAGGAAGGAAGGAAGGAAGGAAGGAAGGAAGGAAGGAAGGGAGAAAGAAAGAAAGAAAGAAAGAGAGAGAGAGAGAAAAGGTTCCTGCTGAACCTCCTCCTGTCCTCCTACTAAGGATGTCAGTTTGAGGCCCAAGGCAGTAACAAGCTGACAAACCCAGAGTCCCCAGGAGCTCAGTGAGGGAAATTCAGTGCCACTGACCTCTGGCTCAGCTCTAGCTCTGCTGGGGGAAGGGGTGTAGGGAGACCTGGGCAGACAATCCTGCAGGGAACTGGGTCCTCAATGCAACTTCCAGAAAAGCAATGCATCTGCCTTCTTCTGGCCTCACCAAGTGATCAAGCTCTGGAATGAGGTCTGTGTAGAGTATTTTTTTACCCTTTGAGTCAGTATGGATGGACCAAGAGAATATTAAGCTAAGAAAAGTAAGCCAGTTAGAGAAAGACAAATATCATATGATCTCACTTACAAGTGGAATCTAATGACCAAGATAAACTAACCAACAAAATAGGCCAGAGGTGAAACCATAAAAGTCCTAAAAGAAACCATAGACACCAAAATCTCAGACATCTCTTTTAGCAATATGTTTACAGATACACCTCCTATGACAATGGAAACGAAGGAGAAAATAAACAAATGGAACTACATCAAAATAAAAAGTATTTGCACAGCAAAAGAAACCATCAGCAAAACAACAAGAGGGCCCACTGCATGGGGGAACATATTTGTCAATGATGCATTTGATAAGGGGTTAATCTCCAAAATATATAGGGAATGCATACAACTCAACAAAAGGAAGATCAACAATCCAATCTAAAAATGGGCAAAGGACCTAACTAGACAATTTTTGAAAGAGGACATAAGGAAGGCCAAGAGACATGTGAAAACATGCTCAAAGTCACTAGTCATCCAAGAGATGCAAATCAAAATGACAATGAGGTACTATCTCACACCTGTCAGAATGGTTATCATCAACAAATCAACCAACCACAAGTATTGGCAAGGATGAGAAGAAAAAGGAACCCTAATACACTGTCGGTGAGAATGCAGACTGGTGCAGCCACTGTGGAAAACAGTATGGAGTTTCTTCAAAAAATTAAAAGTGGAACTCGCATTTGACCCAGTGATCCCACTTCTGGGAATATATCCTAAGAAACCTGAAACACTCATCAGAAAGAATGTATGCACTCATATGTTCATAGCAGCACAATTTACAGTAGCTAAGATTTGGAAACAGCCTAAGTGCCCATCGGCAGATGAGTGGATAAAAAAACTATGGTACATCTACACAATGGAATACTGTACTACAGAGCAATAAAAAAGAAAGAACTCTTACTATTTGCAACAGCATGGATGGACCTGGAGAGTATTATGCTGAGCAAAATAAACCAGTCAGAGAAAGCTAAGTGTCACATGATCTCACTCCTATGTGTAATCTAATGAACCAAATAAACCGATGATCAAAAATAGACCCAGAGTCATAGAAGCATGAAGAGACTGTTGAAACTCAGAGGGAAGGCAGGGGAGGGTGGGTGGGAAGAGATCAACCAATGAAATTATATGCATCTATCCATTACCTGTGGACGAAGACAATGGGGCGATGAGGGCTTTGGGGTGGGAGGAGCGGGCTGGAAGAGGTTAATGGGTAAAAAGGAAGACCTATGTAATACTTTCAACAATAAAGATGAAAAAAAAAACAACACAGGCCTGAGATATGGATGCATGGAACAGAATAAAATAGCTCCGTTGGGGTTGGGGGAGGAGGGCGGCAGGAAGAGATTAACCAAAGAACATATATGCATGGACACAGACAATAGCATGGGGGAAGACCTTGGGAGAGGGGGCTGGAGGAAGGGTTGGGTGGAAGGAGGGAAAAAGGGAGAAAATAGGAGACATTTGTAACACTGTCACCAACAACAACACAACAAAGCATTGAAATTACCTTAACACATAGTGTAGCTGGCATTTAGAATTACTACCCTAGCAGGTCCATGAACCTCTAAGCACTTACCTCCAAATGGAGGGAATTCCAATTCTCTCAAAATGCAAGGCTCTCCCCCTAATCTTATATGTGGGGTGGGGGGAGAGAGAAGAAAGGCAGAAAACTACTCTGGACAGATTTTTTTTTATAAGACTATCTTATAAACAAAAACTTAAAACCTAGTTAATTTCAAAATTGAAAAGCTGATCTGTACTACACTGGTTAGTATAAATGAGGCTTTTAAAGAGATAAATTACTCATTTCCAACCTAATTCTTGAGTTAAAAAATCTGGTGGCTTATTTGGTTTTTAGAGTTTGTAAAACCACAATATCTCCTCCTCTTTAAACCTCACCTCCTTTCATCTTATAGTGACTGCATAGAGGTTTTTTTTAATGAAAGCAGAAATTTCTCCAGTGAGAGTAACATAGAAGACCCCAAATGACCAACTCAAACACCTACAAATAACTAACAGTGACTTCACATCACTTAAATCAACATTAAATTGACACCATTAGAATAGCCCGACAGCCCTAAGAGGCAGAGGGCTGGGCCACCTGTTCATTGCCTGTCTAGAAAAAACTCACTGTTTTCTCTATGCTCATTCACACACCTGACACTGGACCTGTGGGCTTTCTCCACCTGAGCAATTCTGCCTCTAACCGCCTGGAGTTCCCATCACAACCACAGGCTAAGGGCTCAGTCTCACAAGACTGCCCCCAACCCCTCAGACACCACCAGTTTCAAGTCGAGGTAATCACCTGTGCTTCTGAACAACCAGCTATAAGGCAAAAGTTCCCAAATCTCCTCCTCCTCCCAAATCATTTGCTGGAACGGCTAATAGAACTGGAGAAACATTTACATTCACCAGCTTATTATGTAATAGAGAATATAAATGAACAGCTATATAAAGAGGTAAAAGGACGAGATCCAGAAGGGTCCCTGTGCAGGATCTTCTGTCCCCATGAAGTTGGGGTGCACCACCTTTCCGGTACACGGATGAGTTTGTTTACCAACCCGGAAGTTCTCTGAACCCTCTGCTTTTGGGTTTTTAACTGAGACTTTATCACAGGCATGATCAATTATTAACTCCATTTCCAATCCCTCGTTCCTTTCAGGAAAATGGGGAGTGGGGATGAAAGTTACAAGTTTCTAATCACAACCTGGTCTCTCTGGTGACCTACCCTCTTAGTGACCAGCCACCAGGAGTCCTTCATTAGTAAAAAAGATACCCCTCTCACTCAGTGAGTTCCAAGGTATTTAGGAGCTCTACAGCAGGAACTGGGGTGCAGGGACCAAGATCAATGTGTGTGTGAGTGCAGGTGTATGTATGTGTTTCTTATTATTTCACATTTCCCTAACCTTTCAGTAGGCAGTTAGTGTCCCTCTCTCTTTCTCCCCAAGGCCCACCCTCACCTCCCCAGGAGCCTCAAATCTTTGAGAGGCTTAAATATATGCAACTGTTCTATACTTCACAGTCCCGGGCAATGTAGCAAGAAGGAAAAGGAGGTAGAGGGAGCTGCAGGTCCTATGTGGCAAGCTCAGACTCAGGTATTTTATACATACAGGGTTGGGCAAAAGTACATTTACAGTTGTTCATAAGGAAAATAATACAATAATAAATAATACAAAAATAAATTGATTAGAGTACTCACAACTATAAGCCTACTTTTGCCCCACTCTATGGGCAATCCTCTAATCATAGGATTCCTCTAATGCGGCTACTGTTACCCTAGTTCACAGATGAGGTCTAGGGAAGTTAACAGACATCCTGAGTCAACAATGCAACAATCTCAGTTGTCTACACTCATAAGCAAAATCAACGAGTTATACTAACACATCAAATTCCACAAGCATTATGGGATTTCTATGAAGCCAATGTATGTGTTACATTTAAATGTGTTTTCATTCCCTCATGAAAAAGATGCCTAATGACAACTGGAACGTTTGCTAGGGAAAAAGGAAAAGGAAGTCTGGACTGGCCACCAGCAATCCAAACTGGAGAACAGCAATTGGAAGTGTTTGGAAATTCAAAGGGTTGTTATTGCTGGCTGGCCCTAAATCCAAGGGAAAACACGCTTTTGATATGGATTACAATCCGAGGCAGCAGTGATTTAGCTGTGACCTCTAACTGCTTTACTCCTTCATCCCGTTTCTTCTGGGAACTGCTCAGTGTAGCTTGCAGGAGCTTATTCCATAGTCCTGAAGACACAGTTATGTCTTATTGTGTTACCTGGAAAAAGTGTCAACGGTCTCTTCATATAGTTATGGGAAGCAAAGATGACATAATTGGAGAATTGGGGTGATTTATTCGGGCTTTTGGGGTAAGTGAAATTATAAAATTCTAGAAATGGACAGCAGCACCTCAAGCACTGCTTTTATTTGACTATTAGTTGTGCAATATAGTAGTGTACAAGAATCTATACTGCTTTTAAACAGGTTACATTCCAATTAGGAAAACCAGTGCCTAACACGCAGTAGGTGCTCAACAAAGAAAGATCTGTTGGGTGACTGAAGGAAGGAAGAAAAGGTAATGAAACAGGCATACAAAAATAAATAACAGAATGTGATCAATGTAATGATAAAGGTATGAAGTATTCTTGAAGTTTGGAAAGTGGAGACACTGCTCCCAGGAAAAGTCATAAAGGTCTTCATGAAGACAGACTATATATGGTCCCGAAAGATTAGGGAATTTGTCAATCTTCCTTCTCACCTAAAGAAGCATAGGACATATTATTTCAGTAGCCTTGAAACATATGCTTATGAAAAAAAGCATTAACTTTTAAATATCCTTTTCCTCTGGGAATTTGGCAACTGAATCTCACTGAAATGTCAGAAACTAGTACCTCAGTTTTCGGAGCTATAATGGATTCAATATGATACTTTAAAAAAATATCTTTCTTCCATCTTTCTGCCACATGTAGGTTGTCCTTGAATCATTCATTATCTTGAAACTGAAAGTCTTTAGAATTTAACTCTTTTGGAGGCAACATCTTTATCCAGCAAAGAAAATGTAGTGTTTTTATATGTGGGATATACTCAGTTAATTTTTATTTATGCATTCTGTAAGACAAGTTCAATTTAGACAACCAATCTCATGAAATTTTATTGTCTTGCATGTAAAAAAAAAACCATGATGATAAGGACAAGTGTTAACTCTAATACACATGCAATTGCTACACAAGCAAGCTGGCACAAGTTCCTTCTTCTTTAAGACCTTCCTTATTTGTTCCAAAATAATAAAAATTCAAAGAGAAAAAAATTCAAATCTTGGAAAAACTCTAAGGTGTTCTAGAATGCTTTTCCATCCTCTCTCCTATGCCCCTCCCCATGCATCTGCTATATATTAACAACACTAAAGCAACAGCAGACATCTATAAACAACATTTCCTGCAAGGAAGACACACACATTCTGGTGGGTATCTTCGAAACAGATGTTTTAGTACATCTGAAATCCAATATTCAAGCAGTGATGATATACTTCACTGTAACATAACAAAGAAATATGTTGTCCTTGATTTGTTTTTCTATATAATAGCTCCTTAAGGCCATTCTAGCTCAAGCTCATTATTCAACTGTCTTGCTGTCACTGAGCACAATCTTCTTCAGAATCTGAGAGTCTAACCATTTGAAATGGAAATGAAGTCTCACAAAGCCTATACTGGAATGCTGCACACACTCACAGGATCAGAGAATAGTAGCAAGTATCAGTCCAATCTCATGTCATATGTATGAAACTTGCCCAAGTCGGCGTGACTAGTCAAAGGCAGACAGGACCAGGGCCCAGGTTTCGGAGTTGCCACTTGTAACAAACATACATACCCAATGACTCTTGCAACGAGAGCTTTCCTGGTGAGGATACAATTTCTATTCAACAGAGAAGTGCTGATCAAATCAATGAAAGAAAAACACAACATGACATCACTCATTTATGGATAATAAAGACCATTATAAACTGATAAACAAAAATAGATACAGAAGCAGAGCAGCATTAAACAGACTGTCAAACTACAGCAGGAAGGCCGGGGAGGGTTGCGGGGGAGGGGAAAGAGATCAACCAAAGGACTTTTATGCATCCATAT